>OY282602.1:17626291-17918768 GCA_958298965.1 Chrysolina haemoptera | reverse complement strand
AGGTCAGTGGTGGGGGGAGGTCCAGGATTGGCATAAACCCCCTACTAAGTATTTTTTTTTGATAAGCTTTTATTTCAAAATGTATGCTCAAAAAAATCACACGAACTAACGTTGCGTGATTTTAATCAAGAATTTGTCGCCTATAATCACGTAAAGTGTGGCAAAGTCCCGCTAAAAATTGAAAACATACGTCATAGATACATAGATATATTTCAACTGCAGGAATAGTTGAAAAAGTTTACACACAAACGGAAATGGTCCCTTAGGGGGTTATAGTCATTTAAAGAGCCCGAGGTTTTTTTATAAATATTCTCGAAACCCTCCGTGATAAAATATCCAAGATTTGGAATGGAATTTCTTTTTGAGCCCAATTTGCCAAAAAATTCTCCCTAAGGGAGCTACAGCCATTTGAATGTGAAACCTTGAAGATGATTTATCTCCGAAACAGTGCTCGACAGAAAAATTAAATTCCGAGAGTTGATTATCCTTTTTATCATGGATGAAACATTCATTTCAAGATTCCTTGCAGGGGTGGGTATTGAATTCTAGAGTTTTCTACACAAAAATTGTATTCTTGTTCAACTTGTATAGGACTAATAATTTTCGTGTAAAAACGATTCGAAAACTATCTCGCACGACTAAAAACTAAAGTAATGCTTGAAGAAATCATCAAAACAAAAGTAACGATATCGAATGAAAAAAAAATTGATAATAACTGATAGTACTCCTTTGACATTTTATTACACTTTAGCAAGTGCTGAATAACATTAACAGTTATTTTTTTAATTCAATATCGATTTTATTGATGAATTTTATCAAGCATTTTTATGGTGTTTAGGCGTGTAAGGGAATTTTCAAATCGATTTAACTCCAAAAATGTGCGTCCTATCTATGTTCAACAAGAGTACCTTTTTCATGTAGGAAACTCTAGAATTTATTCATCTAGTATCAAAACTCTAAAGAAGCTACATGCAAAAAAGTTGAGGTGGTTTGAACTGTACTCCCTCCTCATTTAACCCACTCCTGAATGAAATTTTGAAATGAATGGTTATACATCTCATCCACACTAACAAGACTAATTCTTGATTTATTGTTATTCTTTTACGAAAATAGCGCTAACTTGAACAGCAAAAAATTTAAGCGTACCTACAGTACATTAATGACACAAATGTGGTCATATGTGGTGCCCTCTACAAATTGCATTGAAGTAGATCCCAGATTAAGTATGATTTCTTATACCCTAAAACCCCCTGTTCCAAATTTTTATCTATTACTATGATGTTGTGGCTTGCATCCTAATTTTGCGATTGACAGAGCTTTATTCATACTGAAAACAACTGAGAGGTGTATTTTCAGATCCACATGCTTACGTTGTGAAATACATTTGTGATTGTCAGTCATAAACATTCGATAGATAGTACGGACATTCGGAAATTGCAAATAATCTCTAAATATACAGATTAGGGCGCTTTGCGCGACGCTGCATTTGGTGACTGACAACATTTCACCGATACATGAGACGACTGACACATGAATTAATCAATCCACCGATAATCCCGGCAATTCCTTCAGTAAATGTTGAAAATAATCGCTCATTCACATCCTCCATAAAAAATGAAGTATGTGATTTCAAGCTTGAGGTTTGCACTTCACAAAAGTGTTATTAAATATATATACAGTGTGTCCCACTTTGAGCAGCCACACCCTCGTATTTTCATGACAGTACAGTGATATCAAAAGTTATTTTTCATAACATATAGTACCCAAAAATATCTAACTTGAGGTTCATGAAATATTTGTATATCCATTTTCCACGGCTACTACGACCAATTGAAAAGTGAAAAATTGGGAAAAACATACTAGGCATTTTTTTATCGCAAAAATAACACCAGATTCTGTTTCAGAACACCCTAAAACCCCTAGATCTAAGTGCTTTATTCATTAAAATATACAGGGTGGCATTTGTTACCAGCAACATTATTAATTTTTATTCATCCGAAATAATCGGTTGCTTTCGATTTTTTTGTCACAAAGGGCCTGAAAGTGTTCAATTGATGCTGAGTATAAGAAATACCCAAATTTTACTTTTTCATGGTTTGCTATGACCAGTTGAAAATAGAAAAACTGGGAAAAATATACTAAAAGATTTTTTATTTCGAAACTAACATCAGATTCTGGTTCAGAACATGCTTAAACCCCCAGATCTCATTAAAATATACAGGGTGTCTTACAGACTAGCAACATTTTCAATTTGTTTTCATCCGTAATCTTTGGTTGTTTTTGATTTTTTTTTTCTACAGTAACAAAGTACCTAAAATGTTCAATTACTGCTATAGAAAAACACCAAATATTACTTTTTCATGGATTGCTATGACGAGTTGAGAGACGAAAAAATGGGGAAAATACATTAAGGATACTTTAAGCACAAACATTTCTGGATCAGAACACCCTGAAATCCTCACCTCAATACTTAAACCTAAAAATATACAGGGTATCATCTGTAGATAGCAAATTTGATAACTTTTATTTATCCGTAATGTTGAATTGTTTCTGAATATTTCTTTTCCAATCAAGAAGCACCCAAAATATTTAAATGATACAGTGTAAAAAAACGAAATATTATACTTCCATGGCTATATATGACCAGTTGAAAATTGAAAAATTGTGGTAAACATCCTTCTATTACCGCGACAACATATCCTGGTTCAGAATATACCGCAAAACCTCCAGAATTCGTTGCCCGGGTAATGAAATTGTACAGAAAATCATCCTGTAAATGGTAACATATCTCACTTTTTATCCATAAATCTTGTTAAGCTTGTTGAGAACGAGAATCCGGTGTTAGTTTTGTGAAAGAAATGATTATACACGTGATTATATTTTTATTTATAATATTCAGAAATAGGAAAACTGGGTAACATTCAGAGTGTTCCGTCCATCCTCTCTTGTATATGTTTCACTAGTTTATTAAATTTCATTAGTTACTATAAGTTCTATAATATATCTTACTTTTCGAGTACCCTCGTATCTTGCGCGATAACGAGAGTGTTCATATTTTAAAACCTGTGGCGCCTGCCCCCAGACGAGCGTGTGGGGAACGAGACAACACGGAGCACAAAAGGACGAGGCGAAAAAAGAAAAAGAAGCACCATAGTTCCCCTATTAACAAACAAAAAACCTCGACACGATTTCGTTTGATAAGTGATCAACACACTGAGTTTTGCTAGTACGGGATTTCTCTCAATATCCATATTAATTGTATTTTTTAAGTGCCGGCCGGCGTGACATGCGAACATTACCGCCGATAGTGCATGTGAGGTGATTGGGATAAGAAGCAAGAAGTTGTCTACCACATTTGGCGATCTCAGGAGCTAACAAAAAGGTATTTATTATATGAAACTCTCACGAACTTACAGTCCTCTACCCTCTCACTCTAGTGAAACCATTCTGGAGAAAATCCAGCTGTTCCCTAGAACACAGAGCTTGTTTTCATCACAAAACCAAATTGTGGTTCGAAACAATCTAAATCACTCAGATCAAATTACTTAAATCATTAAAATATACAAGGTGTCATCTGTAAAACTAGCAACAAAATTTATTTAATAAAGGTTAGACATGTTTCCATTTACAGATGACTTCCTATGTAATTTCATGATCCGAACAACAGCATCCGGGGCCTTTATGGTGTTCTAAACCAGAATTTGGTGTTAGCTCGGAGACAAAAGAATCTTCAGTATGTTTTCCTTTATAATTCAACTTTCAACTGATCATATCTAGGCATCAAAAAATAATAATTGGTATTTTGTACAGCTCAATTGAACGTTTTTGAGTTCTTTATGACTCGAGAAGAAATTTTGTAAATCAACTAAACGCTACGAATAAATAAGCGTTAATAATTCTGCCAGCTATAGATGACCCCCCGCTATATTTTTATGATTCAAGAATTGGGATCTTGGAATTTTAGGGTCTCCTGAACCAGAATCCGCTGTTACGTTTGTGCTACAAAAGTCCTTGATGTGTGTACTTATTTTTGCGATAAAAAAATTCCTGGTATATTTTTCCCAATTTTTCACTTTTCAATTTGGTCGTAGGATGACACCCTATATATTTTAATGAATTATCACTGAGATTTGAGGGTTTTAGAGTGTTCTGAAACAGATCCTGGTGTTATTTTTGCGATAAAAAAATGCCTAGTATGTTTTTCCCACTTTTTCATTTTTCAATTGGTCGTAGGTAGCCGTGGAAAATGGACATACGAATATTTCATCAACCTGAAGGTAGATATTTTTGGGTACTTTGTGTAATAAAAAACAAAGTTTGAAATCATTTTACTGTCAAGAAAATACGAGGGTGTGGCTGCTCAAAGTTGGACACACTGCATATGCAGAATATGAATAAGCGATTATTTTCAACATTTAGTGAAGAGAATGCCGATTTTATGGGTAAGTTGAAAATGAGGCAGGAATAAAACAAAGTAAGTGGGACCTGTCACACTACTGTATTGTTGCATATAGTCCAGAGAGGGTATGGGTTGCTGCTTCAGTATAATAATTCCATATTTACTAAATTATTCATAATTTTCGGATCATCCGCAAACATCTCCGTGAAGTGCGACAAAACACATTTAGGTACTCAAATACTCTCATATTATATTTGCATGAGAAGGTAGGAGTCTTCAGAAACGATATGACCTTTTTCTTTTCCTTCTCCGATTGTTTTTAGCAGAGTTATGACCAATCAAATATTCGGCTACGCCAGAACTTTAATAGACGGGTCAGGGGGAACCTGAAATTTGATGTTGGCGTTCAATCACGTTTTCTGAGAAAATGAGCGCATTTCATAAGAAATTACTAGAAATAATTTTTGTGGAAAATTGAATTCTTTTTAACGTTGTTGAGTTGGCGATAAATCATATACTTTCCAAGATTACAGCAAAAATTTATTTATATATTTTGAAGCGAAAAAAAAAATATGTTCCACCCCTGGAATTTTGGTAAACATTTTTTTTTTCGAGTTTATCATGGTTCCAACTAACCAAGTTTGGTGGTGCTACAATCGATTCTTGTCTCAAAACCCAATCGTACTGGATTATGAATTTACTCGCGAATCATTCTTTTAAGTTTCTTCGCGAGCGACATATCGATAAAAACGAATTGCTCTCAAATTACGCATAGGCTAGTAGAGATAGACATGAAAAATCGAAAATTTAACAATAATTCCAAAATTTTGAAACTTGTGTCAAGTGAATGGTACATCGAGAAGGCAATAAATCTCAGTTTGCAGATTGTCCGAAACATTGTGAAAATGTTAATCAACTTGAATTTTGCTGTGTACTCGTTGGGAAAATTCCAAAAGTTTTGCAGACTCGGAGTAGTATTGAATATATTAATTCATATTACGAATCAAGTTTGCACCCAATTCAAGTGTACGGAACATTTTTTTATCGACCTATAATGTTTTTCTTTGATATACCATAAGAGAGGATTCCAAAAGTTCTGCAAACTTACAGATACATCGGAAAAATATTCCGAACAGTTGTGCAGATTGACAACCTTTTACGTTGACTGGAACATATATTTTTTTAATTCTTTGTAATTTTTTTCATCAAGGTGGTCTGAAAATAATTTCAAACGTTTTGAAACATTCTTGCAAATATTGAACACATCAGTTCTGATGCAATCACAGATTCGCAACTTTGAACATGATCCAGAACTTCATGCAATTTTAGATTTTTGCAAATTGCATGAAGTTCCGGAACGTGTAAAAGGTTGCAAATTTGTGAATGCTTCATAATCGAGGGGAATACCGCGGGTATATGTCTTTGGTATTGGTGGTATTTCTCTGGTAGACGTCGGGAATTTCTTGAAAATTATTGGGTATTACAGCTATTGCTATAGTCCATAAAACTCCAGGTCAAGCCGCATCAAAACAAATGCACGCTGTTACTTCGTCGATGTCGGATTGGTGAAATAGGCAGGGCGTGTTTTCCACTCAAACCTGCCTGAGAAACATAGACCAATAGCGGCCCGCCTTTCCTCGATCACGAGCAAAGCACGCGTTGATCACGTCTTTACCACTATTGTTTACTGGCTTGAGTTTAACTTGAATTTACTGTAGTGTATTACTCGGGCATTAGAGGAATTAATGAGGAATTATTGGACACCGTATGGGAAAAGGAGCTATTACTCGAGCATTACATGAATCACAGAAATTATTCGGAAGTAAGAGAACAATTACTGCGCAACAATTATGATCGTTGAAGGGCAAAAAAGAAGTCTTCAAAACATGGGAATTGGAAATACATGAAGTATCCGAAAAATTAGATAACACTGGCGTAAATCAGAATTGTGCAATGAAAGAAAAAAGGTTTTCAGAATTTTACTTGACACCTAACATTAAGACACGATTTATTATTTACTCGGGAATTACTTGGGTATTATTATGATTTTTGGAAATTAGTGCACACAATTTCCTCAGCGGTTTCCCCCTCGATCAGAATAGATATTTCAAAACTTTTGTAATTATTTCGAGACCACCTTTGATAAAAAAAAGTACCACGAATTGAAAAAATATATGTTCCGGTCAACGTAAAACGTTGCAAATCTGCACAACTACTGCTCGGAATATTTTTACGATGTATCTACCAAGTTTGCAGAACTTTTGGATTTTTCTCTTATGGTATATCAGAGAAAAACATCAGTAATGTTCCTTACACTTGAGTTGGTTGCAAACTTGATCCGTGATATGATATAATATATTCAATACTACTCCAGGTTTGCAGAACTTTTGGAATTTTCTCAACGAATATACAGCAAAATTTAAGTTAATTGTCTTTGGACAATGTTGCAGACTTTGGAACATGTTGCAAACTGAGATTTATTGTTTATTTGAAGGTTGTAGACGACGTACTAACTTGATTACTCATAGGGGAAGTTCAGGAACAACTCAAAAGGACCAAGACGGTCAAAGAACGACCACAAAACCCCGTTCTTGTACTTCCCTGCATCAGGAATATCTCCGAGAAGATCAAAAGGATCCTAAACAAATACAACATCAAAAGTTGCTTTCAATCCGGCAGTACTTTACGAAGCTTCCTCACCAAGACGAAACCAGTGAACAAAACAGAATTCAGCAAGAGCTGTATTTACGAGGTCCCATGTAAATGTGGAGATTCCTATATCGGAGAGGCCAAGCGGCCATTATCTGTAAGAATAGCTGAACACAAAAAGTGGACTCAACGGAGGGAAACATCTAAATCGGGAATTGCCGACCACGCATGGACTGAGCACCATCGAATTCTTTTGGGACGAGGCTAATGTTCTTCATAGAGAAGAACACTGGTCCAATCGCAAATTCCTTGAAAACGCCTTTATCGAAGTCGGTGGTGCCTTCAGTCAACCGAGAGTGGAAATTTAAAACGTATGGAGAGCGCTAATAGATCTTTCTGGAAGGAGAATTAGCGCGAAAGTACGCGCGCCACAAGACCGCGCGTAATTACAACGTAATTACCGTAATTACCGGCAGACCTATAAAACATCATGTAAATTCTGAATTTGTCAGTATTCACCTGACGACGATTGCAGATTCAAGCAATTGAACCGTAGTGAAAAAATTGAAGGAAGTAGAAATCTTTCAACCATTAAGACGATGGAAGTCCGAAGTACAAGGAAAGTAGGTACTTCCCGGACGGTTGCCGAAAATAGTAATTTACGTAACAAGTCCGGAAAACACTGTTTTTTTGGACGAGTGGACAAGATTCTAGGACGAGCGTAGCGAGTCCTGGAAGTCTGCGAGTCCAAAAAAACTGTTTTCGGACGTGTTCTAACAGAAGATAGGCACTAACAGAAACATTCTAATTCTTATTTATATTAATATTTATATTGAAATTCGAGCATTTCCGGGACTAGTCCGGGAAGTGATACTTTCTCAAAGAAAATAGTAGTTTACGTAACAAGTCCGGAAAAAACTGTTTTCGGACGTGTTGCGTACACAATTTTTTCGGCAACCGTGTGGAATAATAAATTGAGACACATTTATTTTTTATATTTCTTTGTAGAAGAAAATTTCGAACATTTTAATTCTTATTTGTATTAAATATCGAAATGCGAACAGAAGATAGGTACTAACAGAAACATTCTTATTTATATAAATATTTATATTGAAATTTGAGCATTTCCCGGACTAGTCCGGAAAGTACGTACTTCCCGGACTAGTCCGGGAAGTGATACTTTCTCAAAGAAAAATCGTCCGGGAAGTAGGTACTTCCCGGACGGTTGCCGAAATAGTTATTTACCTAACAAGTGTGGAAAGTAGTACTTTTCCGCACGCGACGGCAGTTGCACGAACGACGCGGAGCGGAGTTCCGGTAAGTCGTTAAGGGCGGAAAAGACATTTTCCGTAAGAGTTAGGTACAATATTTTCCTACGAGTGTTTTGTCCATCTTATATATGAAAAAACAAGGTTTTTAATCGTATGGAAAAGTTAAACTTTCAAAATGAAAAATCGTGCGGAAAAGTAACTTTTCCGCACGCTCGTAGGAAAAAACATATTACGTTGGACATTACTAGGACATATTTTGAATGTGTAATTAATTATTGATGCATTGTGCTGTATGCACATATTATGATTTGTATTTCTTGTAATCTTATTATTGATTATCCATGTAATTAGACCCTAGAGGTCTGTTTGGGTAAAAATAAATAAATAAATATATGAACGCAACGTCATTGGAGTGGTAGACTCTCATTTTATCTACATGTTACATCGAAACAACAAACTGACAAGAAACTAGCTTTGTAGGAATATTGTGTACCAATGAAAAGGGGAACAATCTCCATGAAAATTGAAAAATGAAAAATGTGATTTATTTGTAATATCTAACAGAAAACAACTACTTCAAAGTGTCACCGCAGAAGAAATGTTTCTCTCGTATCCATCCCTGATGTGTATGCTTCTGAAGAGCCTGTTTCATTCCAATCCTATATCAATCCTCCTGAAGAGATTGGCAAAGCGAAATAGATTTTTGTCGACCAAAATGTATTGGGGATTAAATGCGAGAGAAGCGAACCTTGCTTCAATGAAATGAACGATTTCTGTGAGTGATATTTTTTTAATAACATTCTCCTTATCTAATTTATTTAATAATTTTTTCAAAGAAAACTAGAAAGAATTAAAAAAGTCAGCTATCTGAATGAAAATGCAAATTTTCACTTTCAGATTTTTTCTTTCCTTTTCAGATAGTCCTTTCACAATATCTATCAGATGTAGTTCAATGTCCAGCGTGGCTTGTGCCGGGGAAGTAGTTGTTTTCTGTTAGATATTACAAATAAACCACATTTTTCATTTTTCAATTTTCATGGAGAATGTTCCCCTTTTCAACATGAATACCTCCCAAGAGGTTATCTTGAACGATGGAAAATAGCGACTAAAGTTTGTCTTTCAGTCGCAGATGATTCCACAATAGATTTTATGAATTTCCTATTCATATTTTCGAACTAAAATTGTGTACCAATGTTTCTGTCGCTGCCACCCGCCACATTAGTTTTTTTTCTAAAATGTTGAAAAAATACGAAAATGGGGAAAAATAATCCGGAATTTTTTTCCACGTCACATATTATCAGCACCAATATTTATTACGAATATTTTTTCGTGAAATCAATAATAAAATAATTATCCATTAAACATTTTCACATGAATTTAGTACCACTCTTCCATCAATCCATGAAACAATTAATAGCAATCAACTTGCAGTCAGAGCATTTCATTTCGTCTACAATTACATACATTGTTTGAAGCGCGGTGGCCAAGCGATGCCGGGCGTCCAAACCCCAGGGAACGGCCCTGAGACCGGGAGCAGGCAGAGAAGAGCAGAGTTAGGGCAGAACTCCAGCACAGTCTACAGCATACCCGATCGTAAATTCGGTCTTTCTTACGACTCTTGTGACCTCTAATTCCTCCCAAGTGACGCACGACGTGTGCTTTATGTGTTTGCGTGAGTGCTCAGGCTGCTATGTGTCCGCAATTGATTCACCCTATGCCCTTTGACACTGACCCCCCAACAACCCACTCTTTACTTACTTCCTCATCGTTCTGAATTAAGGATATTCATTGGCGTGCAAATTCAGCTATTACTAGAAACTGTTATAAACTGTCTTGAATAATCAACGTTCAAATATGTAGACCACAGGAAAAAAGGGGAAATGTCACAATATAGTGGGAATTGAACTGACACCGCCATCGTTTAGCGTAACCCTGATATTTTAGTCTAAATAGAAGTCCAACGGCAATAACGCAGCGTAGTCAGCCAATATGCTTTTTTGAAAATAACATAGACATCAGGGGAAAAACGAGGAATGTACATATCAAAAATGCAAAGAAACGGGAATGTCCAAACTTGATGCTTGCTTAAATACTGATGTCATTGTACTATTACAATAGGTTGTTTGTTTCTAGACTGTCGATACGTTGACAATGTTTTATACCATTATCTCGGATCTCATTCCAATATTCAACGAGAAATTCAACGATTTGCAAGATCTGAATAAGTTCTGTGCAGAAGAAGTCCAGATTTACCTGTGATCTTCATATAGAAATACAGTCTTTACTAAATAGCAGTATATACCTTCAAAGATATACATTTTTCGCTAACTCTAACAATAATAATATTATAACTATGGATCTATATCTATACGAGTAGTCCACATCATCATGAATAACATTACTATATAACATGCCCCTCTTTAAATTCAAAATATATTAAACTAACAATAATCATTTAAATATTTTGGTCCAATGATTTGCCTACCTGCCCTGGTAAAACCTGTATTCCTACTACAACCACCATAATTATCATGATAACCATTATTAACAACGGTTTTATTATTGACAAATGTTGTATCACCCACCTCCACATTGGTATAAATTTTTTTATCAAAATCTGACTCTTTCACTTCAATACACATCTCTTTCTCACCACCTACACTTTCTTTATAGAATTTTTCTTACAGCTTATCATAGTCATAATTCACTCTACGTAACTATGTGGTCTATTCGTACAATAACTCCTGGTTAATATAAGTCTCTATAGCTGATCGATTATAATACCTCGTTTGACTCATTTTTTTGTTTCTCTAAATAGAATTTATGATTTTCAGAGAGAATCTGTTTTAATAGATTTTTTTCAATTGGTGTCCCTTTTCATCTATTTAAAGCACGCCACAGGGTGTGCAAATCGAACTTTCAAAAACGCGCGTTTTTTTTTTGAAGTTACCATGGATACATCAACAACTCGGAAACAGTGAAGTCTGAATGACAATGTTATGATTATTGATCTGACAGGAGTACCTTGTAACGTCAAATGAAATATTACAAACAAATGCAAAACTTTTATTCAAACATTAACGAAAGGTATACTGATGTCATCAAGAATTCAATCATTTTACATTATAAGTTCTTATTTCCATCACTTGTAATAATGAAACCAGTATTTATGATTTCGGTGTCCCTTTTCATCTATTTAAAGCACGTCACAGCGTGTGCAAATCGAACTTTCAAAAACGCGCGTTTTTTAAAGTTACCATGGATACATCAACAACTCGAGAACAGTGAAGTCTGAATGACAATGTTATGATTATTGATCTGACAGGAGTTCCTTGTAACGTCAAATGAAATATTACAAACAAATGCAAAACTTTTATTCAAACATTAACGAAAGGTATACTGATGTCTTCAAGAATTCAATCATTTTACATTATAAGTTCTTATTTCCATCACTTGTAATAATGAAACCAGTATTTATGATTTCGGTGTCCCTTTTCATCTATTTAAAGCACGCCACAGGGTGTGCAAATTGAACTTTCAAAAACGCGCGTTTTTTAAAGTTACCATGGATACATCAACAACTCGAGAACAGTAAAGTCTGAATGACAATGTTATGATTATTGATCTGACAGGAGTTCCTTGTAACGTCAAATGAAATATTACAAATGCAAAACTTTTATTCAAACATTAACGAAAGTTATACTGATGTCATCAAGAATTCAATCATTTTACATTATAAGTTCTTATTTCCATCACTTGTAATAATGAAACCAGTATTTATGATTTCGGTGTCCCTTTTCATCTATTTAAAGCACGCCACAGGGTGTGCAAATCGAACTTTTGAAAACGCGCGTTTTTTAAAGTTACCATGGATACATCAACAACTCGAGAACAGTGAAGTCTGAATGACAATGTTATGATTATTGATCTGACAGGAGTACCTTGTAACGTCAAATGAAATATTACAAACAAATGCAAAACTTTTATTCAAACATTAACGAAAGGTATACTGATGTTATCAAGAATTCAATCATTTTACATTATAAGTTCTTATTTCCATCACTTGTAATAATGAAACCAGTATTTATGATTTCGGTGTCCCTTTTCATCTATTTAAAGCACGTCACAGCGTGTGCAAATCGAACTTTCAAAAACGCGCGTTTTTTAAAGTTACCATGGATACATCAACAACTCGAGAACAGTGAAGTCTGAATGACAATGTTATGATTATTGATCTGACAGGAGTTCCTTGTAACGTCAAATGAAATATTACAAACAAATGCAAAACTTTTATTCAAACATTAACGAAAGGTATACTGATGTCATCAAGAATTCAATCATTTTGCATTATAAGTTCTTATTTCCATCACTTGTAATAATGAAACCAGTATTTATGATTTCAAAGTGCACCAATTAAAAAAAATGACGTAAAGTATAATTTGCTCTATTTCGAGCACTCCGGCTGCGCCGTCCTGCTCTAAAATTCGCGCGTGTTTGAAGTCTTTTCATCCACTTATACCATTGTTTAAATATAAGGATAGTTGGTCAACCTTATGGGATTAATATTGGATTCAAATGGAGGCGACATGTAGATGGCGTCAGTGGTGTTCGCATCAAGCTAACAGGTTCGCCTGAGAACCACATTTAAAGATAACCTAAGCAAATAACATACTACACGTATCATATATTATGTGAACTAATAATCTTGATTTTAGACTTCGTATTCGATTAATACCTATCATGCCATTTTAAACAGGAAAAATACTTATTATGTAATAATACATATTATTAATCATGAGTCATTTTTACATAAAACGAACCTCCTCCGTATGAAATAGGAAATATTAAATTTGTTACTTAATTATTTTTTTAAGGCATCGACTACAGTGGTCTTACTTAATTATAATAATTTTTTTTCAAGATATCAATATTAAAAAATCTCTCATGAGTGACTCTTCTTTGGATCCGTGCCTGAGTGATGATACATTTGCAGTAAACTCACCCAGCCAGAAGCATATTTACAAAAGCTACTTTGCTTGCGTTATTGCTCGCGGCTACCAGTTTAGTTATGCGAATCTGTGAATTCCAATCCCTTATATGATCAGAGCGATTTCTTCAAAGATGTACTTAGCTACATCGCAGTACCCTGTGTAAACTAGTAATATTTTACAATATATCCCAGAGATAGTACAAGACATCGCTGAACCCACTGAAGAAGCTAGTGATATTTGATGACCAGGTTAGCTTGCTCAGGTTAGGTTTGTGTGTAACTTATCCGTGTTAAAGGTTCTTTTGCAAAAAGAACTGTGTAAGTACAAACATAGTCACTCAATCCTGAAATATACTGTACTTTCAATAATTAACAGAGACAATTTGCTCGACTGAAAAATATACAATAAAAAGTTCAAACAAAATAGCTCTCAAAACTTCTTCATGATCATCGGGCAAGTCCAACTCTGCTTCCACTGCTTTAAAATAAATGGTTCAAACATGTACGAAGATGTGTTGAAATTGCAAAGAAGGAAACTTTAGGAAGTGTTTTGTTTACGTGTAGAAACCTTCTACAATATTTTTGTAGTTCCTCTAATGTCCACATTTCTTATAGTGGGCGCATCAGTACAGCACTAAAATGACGTCACATATTCATGTTAGCAAATAATTACGCTAGATGGCACTCGCGTTTGGCTCCAATACCAATTCCACAGGCATTGACTAACTATCCCCTTATTTAAACAATGCTTATACTTTAATATACCATTCAGTGAGAATCTCTGGTTTTAATAGATTGTTTGTCATTGGGATATGCCTTTTCAACCTTCGATTAAATAACAGTGGAATTGGTAAAGGGGTATTATGGTCTAATGGCGTATTTCTATATTCCAGCAAAGATAAATATACATCAGTTTTGTCAGAGTAAACCCTTATCAACAAATTTTTTATAGTTTGAACATGCCTTTCATTAAAACCGTTTGACTGAGCGTATGTGGGAGACGATGTTCTATGTTTTATTTCCCAGCTGCTTTTCATGCAACAATCAAATTCAAGACTGCAATATTGTGGGACATTATTTGATTCAAGTATATCAGGTTACCATGTTTCGATAACTTCCCTACTTGATGGGTCTGTCAACAAAGCTATTTCTGGATATTTTGAAGAGGCATCCACCACTAGTAAATATGTTCTATTGGAATTCGTAGTTCTCACAACTGCGCCATGTTATAAACTGTCTAGAATAATCATCGTTCAAATATATAGAAATACAGTCTTTAAAAAATAGCAGTACATTCAAAGATATACGTTTTCAGCTAACTCTGACAATAATAATAATTGTAACTATGGATCTATATCTAAGTATACTGAGTATTCCACATCACCATGCATAAGATTACTATATAACAGAAACTAATAAAACAAAAATGTAATAACTAATCCAGTTTTCCAAATATGCTAATGAGTATTTTCGTCGGCAAGTATGCAACAGAAAACAACTACTGACCCCTACGACCTTTGAATGATATACGTCAGATACTTGGCAAAAATGCCGACAAGAACCACTTATTATATATATATTGATATTTTTTATACAGTCAAATTTTTCCAAAAATCTCAAGTAGGGCCAATGTAGACTTTTAATCAGCTACAACATACCGAAAATTCAACCATTTTCACTTTTTTTCATTAAATGTGTGCGTGGTCCTTTGATGGTAGTTGCATACATTGTTGTTCAAAATTGATTTTTCCGTTAACTAGATGTCGTTCCCTCATGGAGGACTGCCCTCAAGAAACGAAACTTGTGCAAGCCAAGGATCCATGGGTCATCAGAGAAATATCTGCAGTCCGACGACCAGAGTGGATGAAAGATAGAATATCTTCTTTCGAACTGGACTTTTTGAAGACTTAGGAGACACCATACATCCTATTTCACCGTTGTGCAGATTTTCACAATTCGTCTGACCTCTTTGAAAGTTTTCAGTAATAAATTTCAGCTCTTCAGACGATGGGGTGAGTAGTATGACAAAGCCGGTTTCGCCTCATTAATTTGAATTTTCGCTCTCGATGGCATCTGGCCATCGAGATCTCCGCCATTTTGGTTCTTCGGCGAAGTTCTTCAGCAACCCCCCAACGCCGAAGAAGGTGGGGGGAGGGTTGCGGAAGAAAAAAAAATAAAAAAATTTTTGTCCCCGAGTGGGGCTTGAACCCACGCCTATTGGCATGGCAGCCGAGGGCGCTACCAGTGAGCCATGACGGTTCCATACTAATGTCGATTTAAAACTCGTAGCTTTGATAATGGGGAAAAAAAGCCGATTGGCGGCAGTCGCAATAAACATGGCGGTGTAGGGTGTAGCGTGTGGGGGTTGAGAGAGAGAAAAATTGCAGGTACATGATAGGCGTAGAGAGCAATTGGGTGTGTGGGAGAAGAAAAAAACGACCTCATGTGATTCGTTGTGTCGAAAAAATGGCCGTCGAAGCAACGCCCCCCTGCGGTACATGATAGATGTAAAGAGCGGAGGGCGGTGGGCGGGCGGGCGGGGAGATCAAAACGACCTCATGTGATTCGTTGTGTCGAAAAAATGGCCGTCGAGAGCCCCACGCCTACGATAGCAATGGCCGCCGCTGGCCGCCGTCGAAGCATCTCTCTCGACTTAGAACAGGCAGCAACATGTCCAGACTTGAGTTGGAATTCCGAGAATCGTGTGTGACGTCACCATGAATGAACATCTGGTGTTTACTGGCGAACGGCGTGTGTGATTCTAGGAAATGATGACTCAGCGAAATCGAGACATGATTTGGTCTTGGACTTGTTTATCGCTCCACAGCTTAAGTAAACAACCACATCCGGTGGTTGTTTACCAAAGTTGAAATTCCGAGAAATTTCCACTCAGCATTTTATTACTGCGTAGTTTGGGTTTTCCCCCCAGCATATTCAGCGTGGGCAGACAGCGTGGGTCACGTGACCATCGGCGTGGGGTCACGTGACCATCGGCGTGGGTCACGTGTCCATCGGCGTGGGTCACATGACACAGAGAGTTTATACATACGTTCACAGCGCGCGCCGACGACATTTGATAGACTGCCTCCGAAGCAACAACAAGTGTTTTGTGCTGCTCATCTGCCTCTCGCTCTTCATACAGTTTTATTGTGAGTGTCATTCATTCGTGATTTGCAAAAGGTTAGTAGATTTCACATATGTTTTCGCGAGTGTTTCAAGTGTCTATGCCATTCGATTCAGTTGTTATAAAGTTCATTTATCTCATACAGAGTGTCTCATAAATCGTCATATTTTTCTCATACAGTATACATTGAATATTTTTGTCACATTTCTCGTACAGAATGTCTCATAAATCGTCATATTTTTCTCATACAGTGTAGATTGAATATTTTTGTCACATTTCTCATACAGAGTGTCTCATAAAGCGTCATATTTTACTCATACAATGTACTATGAATATTTTTGTCACATTTCTCGTACAGAGTGTCTCATAAATCGTCATATTTTTCTCATACAGTGTACATTGAATATTTTTGTTACATTTCTCTCATACAGAGTGTCTCATAAATCGTCATATTTTTCTCATACAGTGTACGTTGAATATTTTTGTCACATTTCTCTCATACAGAGTGTCTCATAAATCGTCATATTTTTTCTCATACAGTATACAATGAATATTTTTGTCACATTTCTCGTACAGAGTGTCTCATAAATCGTCATATTTTTTCTCAAACAGTGATTTTTTGTCATATTTCTCATACAGGGTGAATCACAATAATGTTTTGAGAGAGTTATACAGCGTGTATCAAAAAAAAAAATCTTCATTATTTTGAAACGTGCATGTTTTTCACAGATGTCTCATCTCGACGAAATTAACAAGGTCTCCTTGGCTTGCAGGAAGGACCTGCACAAACTACAAGAGCTGCCGAAGGACGAACCCAAATTGATCCTCGACGCTCAAACCAAAACTACAAAGTTTGGGGAGTCAATCCTTGTGGAGTTAGAGGACTGCGTAGTATTCCTTCCGAATCGAGTGACTGGAGCATTGAAAGCGAACCTCGACAAATTGACCGAGGCCCAGCACGTGCTAATATACAGGGGTGAAAAGAAAATTGCCAATCGAGCTCATCCGCAGCAGCTGTTTGAGATCGCCAAGGCCTGAAGACGTCGCAGCCGTTGGAAACAGAGAGAGTAAGTTTCTTGTATTTTCATTTGACATTTTCTTGAAATTTTGTGTTGAATCATGTCATCTGACGCCATTGTTGTACAAAGTGTGGAGATGGCGGCAAAGTTGCTTAAGGCGGTAAAAATCCTCAAAAAGGCCTGTTCCGATGAAGAGTGCAAACATTGGTTGGCCCAATGCCAGCGCACCGCCCGCCTTATTAATAGAGCGATCGCAGCGGTGGAAGGCATAGGCTCTCTGAGAAAATTGCAAACTTTATGTGGTCACTTAAAAATTATCCGAAATTCAATCAAAAATTCAGGCCAACAGCCAGTCGTCGTGGGGGAGGGGCTCAAATCAAAATTGACATCTCGAGTAAAGTGGGAGGACTTGAAATCGGCATTTTCTTCGCGTCTGCGCACAGGTATAATTATAAATTTAAAACATAAAGAAATTGGACAATTTTTCGGGGACGCATTCTCTCTATTCAAAAACAGAATTCAAAATTTATTGAAAAAACATTCACTCATTAAAGTCAATTCGACATTTTGTGGGAAATTCGTGAAAAACTCTTTGAATCAAGAACAAAAAATCGACTTCAAGTATTTCAACACTAAAAACGCTGTGATCGATAGGGGTACAACTTTGAAAGAGTGGTTCTTGGAAAATGTCATCGATCAAATTCAAAACAAACTTTCTGAATTCGCGGACAAAGAGAGCGGATGGAGTCTCGAGAAAATCGTTAGTTTGGAAATAAATATCAACAAATCCGGCATCGGCAACGGTTCGTCTTTCATCGAGTTGCCGAAATCTATTGCCAAAAAACGAGCTTGCATCAACATCAAAAATGATGATGATGCATGTTTCGCTTGGGCAATCGTCTCCGCCCTATATCCTGTTCAATCTGGTAAAAATACTGATAGAACATCGTCATATCCGCATTACTCAAAGGCATTGAATTTGGACGGAATCGACTTTCCCATGAAATTTAAACAAATCACCAAATTTGAACAATTAAATAACATTTCCGTCAATGTGTACACTTTGGAGTTAATTCAGCCGAAGCCGGACAAGGAGGCATTTTTCGTGACTGTTCCAAGTCGACTCACGAAACAAAAATTAGACAAACATGTCAATCTTCTCCTCATTCAAAATGAATATCACCCGAAATTAAATGATTACGAGGCACCGCCACTGATCGACGATGACACTGACGATTCAGACATAAAATTCCATTATGTTTGGATAAAGGATTTATCTCGCCTACTTAGTGCACAACTCAATAATCATGTTCACAAAAAATTCATTTGCGACAGATGTTTGAATTATTTCACAAGTGAGGAAAAATTGAACAGTCATACTGTTGATTGTCAAAAACAAAACACATGTAAAATTTCTTTCCCCCACTACGATCATGTAGAATTTCGCGACTTTGTACATAAAGAAAGAGTGCCCTTCGTAATATATGCGGATTTCGAGTCGATTTTGGAACCGTTCAAAGATGCCGCCGGCGCCGGATGCAATTCTCAAACGGAAAAGTACCAAAAACATATTCCGTTCAGTGCCGGATTTTATTTCAAGTGTGCATATGACGACACTTTGTCATTTTACGATAGCCATCGAGGTCTCGATTCGATGGATTGGTTTGCGGAAAGAATGGGGACCATAGCCAAAATTGTGCAAGCCAAAACTTTGGACATTGTTCCCATGACCGCATCACCTGATGAGGTGAACGCGCCATGTTGCCACATCTGCGAAAAACTTTGGAAAACTGACGACAAAGTTGTCCGTGACCATAATCACTACACGGGTGCCTTTCGCGGATATACGCATGCGCAATGCAACCTGTTATACAAAAAGTCTTTTGTGGTGCCGATCGTTTTCCATAATTTATCCGGATACGACAGCCATTTTATTATTCGAGATATAGCAAAGAGGGGGCGAGTCAGCTTGTTGCCTGTCAACAAAGAGAAATACATATCTTTCACCCAGTATGACGACAATACAGACATCAAGTTCAGATTCATCGATTCGTTCCGTTTTATGGGCATGAGTTTGGACCATTTGGTTCAGACTTTGACAGTGCACGATTTGAAAATATCCAAACGCGAATTTGCACATCTGACAGCTTCGCAGTACGAATTACTCACTCGAAAGGGCGTATTCCCATACGATTTCATCGATTCGATGGAAAAGTTGGAAGTTGAATGTTTGCCGGCGCTCCATCATTTCTACAACAAGTTGAACGATTGTCACATTAGCAAGGCAGAATACGAACATGCGCAGAACGTGTGGCAAACGTTCAACTTAAAAACACTGGGCGAGTACTCCGACTTGTACATGAAAACAGACATATTGCTCTTGGCCGATATTTTCGAGAATTTTCGAAATATCGGTCACGTGACATATGGCCTGGACCCCGCGTGGCATTACACCCTACCCGGCTATACGTGGTCGTGCATGTTGAAGTACACCCAGTGCAAGTTGCAGATTTTGAAGGACGTCGACATGCTCATGTTCATCGAGCGAGGAATTCGCGGAGGCATCAGTCAGTGCTGCAACAGGCGCTCCACGGCAAATAATAAATACATGGGTGACAGGTATGACGTCACTCAGCCCTCCACTTATTTGCTATATCTCGATGTAAATAATTTATATGGGTGGGCCATGATGGAATATCTTCCGTATGGGGGATTCAAATGGCTCGAGAATGTTGCCGATTTGAATGTGCTCGAGGTGTCAGACACTTCGCCGATTGGCTATATTCTCGAAGTCGATTTGGAGTACCCCGAACACTTGCATGACAAACACAAAGATTTTCCATTATGCGCCGAACACCGTACTCCGCCAGGCTCAAAATTACCCAAATTAATGACCACCCTATACAATAAGGAAAACTATGTTGTACACTACAGGGTGTTGAAACAAGCACTGACGCACGGACTTGTACTTAGAAAAATTCACAGAGTTCTGCAATTCGACCAATCAGCCTGGCTCAAACCGTACATTGAATTAAATACGAAATTGCGCGCAGAAGCAAAAACCACTTTCGGCAAAAATAACTACAAATTAGCCAATAACGCAGTATTCGGGAAAACGATGCAGAACATACGAAAACATCGTGTAGTGAAAATGGTCTCAAAATGGGAGGGGCGATATGGCGCGAAAAATTTAATTTCCAGCCCGAATTTCAAGAATCGCACCATTTTCGATGAGGACCTCGTCGCTATCGAGATGGCAAAGACGGATCTGTTGTTCAATAAGCCCGTGTACATCGGAATGGCGATACTTGACATTTCCAAGGTGTGCGTGTATGATTTCCACCACGGTTTCATGATGGAAAAATACACGAGCGATCAGTGCAAGTTGATGTATACGGATACTGATTCGCTGATTTACGAGATCAAATCCGATGACATTTATCGAAATTTATTAAAGTCGAACCTGGAAAAATTCGATACAAGCGATTACCCCATCGACAACCCGTATGGGATTCCCCTTGCCAACAAAAAAGTCCCCGGCTTGATGAAAGACGAAGCGAATGGCCGAATTATGACAGATTTCGTGGGACTCCGTTCAAAGCTGTACACCTATAAGATACAGGGTGGAACATGCGTCAAAAAATCCAAAGGAGTGAAATACAGTGTTGTCCAAAATAAAATCACATTCGACGACTATGTAGAATGTTTGGAAAATCAGCGTGAGAAAGTCACATCTCAACGCTGTATTCGCTCCTTTGCGCACAACGTTTTTAGTGTGGAGCAAACAAAGATCGCTCTCAACCCCCACGACGACAAGCGCTGTCTCCTCCAGGGCTCCCATGACACTCTGCCGTGGGGCCATTACAGTCAATTGGATATTTAACTATGCGCATCTCGCATACAAACGCTTCATTGGCTTAGGAGATTATGATTCGGAACTCGATGACTGATTCAACGCACAAAATCTCGATAAAATGTCAAATGAAAATGCGGAAATTGTGCTCTTGTTTGTTCCCACACATCATATATCATATAATCAAATGTATATATTAATGTTTGAATAAATCAGCATGTAATCCATGTTTGAATATTATTTCGTTTCACCTCCACATTAAAAAAAAAAAAATACTTTGTACTCATTTTTGAGTCAAAAAACAGCACTTTTTTCGATCAAAAAGAGACTCCAAATTTGACATGGTGGTTGAACTGAGTAAAAAGTTCAGTGAAATTCAGTCAAAGTTCAGTCACTGAACTCAGTGAGAACTCAGCGACTGAAAAATTTCACTCAACTGAAATTTCCCATGCTTTTTTTATGGGGGCTGAAAATTCAGTGAATTTCAGTGAAATTTCAGTCACTGAATTCAGTGACTGAAATTTTCACTGAGCCACTCAGCCACCGAAAAAACGCACTGCCACCATGTCAATTTTGGTGCGAGTTTTTTCACTCAAAAAGAGCATCGTTTTTGAGTCTAAAAATGAGCACTTTTTTTCGCTCAAAAAGAGCATCGTTTTTTGAGCCTAAAAATGAGCACTTTTTTCGCTCAAAAAGAGAAAATAAAACAAAAATTAACTAAGATACATATATTTTCAGTAAATTCCAAATTGGCGCTCTACATACTATGCATGTGTCGCACAGACCGGCACATCGTGAACAACACACCAAGTGTCTACAAGGTAGAAACAACACAGAACGCTCATTCACAAGACAAACACAACACGTCATTATAGTGTTCTGTGGTGAGTCTGCACTGCCATCATCTATGGGCTTGCTGTCATCTGTCACTCGTCGCTCTGTGATTTCAGCGCCAACTGTCGATGAATTGTCATCTGTCACTTGTCTCACTGCGATGTCAGCGCCAACTGTCGATGAAGTGTCATCTGTCACTTGTCGCACTGCGATGTCAGCGCCAACTGTCGGTGAAGTGTCATCCGTCGCCGGCCTTGGTTCTGGAGGTATATCAGCGCCATCTGGCGGTTCTACCACCACTGATGTCTGATTGTTGTGGCGGTAATTTCGAACAAAGTCACAATTTGGACTCCATTCGTGATGGTCAGCCATTGGATCGTCATCAGGCTGCCATTGGAAGCCTTCGACACCACACACACGACACAAGACAACGTCATTCAAGCCGGTGTACGTGAAACCAGCTCTGGCCAACGCACTCGGCGAAAATGACGAAGTCCAGCCTCGGAACGTCTCGAGCCTTGCTTCGTACTGCTGCATATCTCTATGCATACTGAAATAAAAATGCTACTTCTGTTCCATAAATACATTTATTTCGATTCATAATCAAACAGTACTTTGTCAGGCAAATAATATAGGCATTCACGAAAACATAGATGTTTATCATCTTTGGAACACAAATTTATAGCCTCGTCAAATGTCAAATCATTGTTTCTAGCAAGAACTCTGGCACTAGCTAATATATCATGGTAATATTGACAAAAGTTCATATTCAATAAATATTCAAATCTTCCCGCCAACACTGTGGCATCCAAATGCAAGATTTCCTGGATTTCGAGCTCCGTCAAGTAGAAGTAGGTGTCATCTTTGGAAACTCGCACTGTTGCACTATTTGCATAAGTGTGTAATTCCAAGTCCATGACATCATCCCAATCGAGTTTGATTTGAGCGGTCTTGTTGTCGGTCGCATTCGGATCAGCTCGGTTATTGTAAAGCCGATTAATGGCTCCCACGAAAATGGTCCACTCGAACATGCTAAATGACAGGCTGAAGGAGATGGTGTGCGGGATTGTGCACACAAGTCTCACTGCAGGCACGAAACTTCGAGCAACACTTATTCCACATTGCACAGACAAAATTGATGTGTTTCGGAACTCGTAGGTGGCGCTGCACACGTAAAATCGTTCCTTCTTGATGGCGTCTTTGTACATGTCACAAACACGGTCCAAATCGGCAACACGTTCTGCCCACTCTCTTGATGATGACGATGACTCCGAAGAATCCTCCTCGATAGACACTAGGGACGAAGACATCGACTCGTAATCGGACGTAGGATCGTTAGACTCGAACTGCACTCCACCAAGCATGATGATAGACTGACTCATCGTGCCGCTGAACGGTTTGAAATATTTCGCAGTCGGTCGGAGAGAGAGGGAGAGAGAGACGAAAGGCCCCCAATTTTATGCTCCAATGTGCCTATTTTCCATTGAATTACAAGCGATTTGTCGAATCTATCCAGGAATTGTGAGTACTGTCGAAACCCAACCATTTCACCAGGACTTTTCGGCCTTTTCGTCTAATGATTTTTTCCACGAGATAGATGTCGGGATTCTTCGTCTTTTGCAATTCCTGTTCGTAGAAAGCGCCGCTGATTGGTCGCCCCTCCAAGTCCTCCAGCAAGTACGTGATTGGTTGGGTGATTTTCACTTTGACGACTTTAAAAACTTCAGTCGTCCAATTGGGCGTATACCCCTTCTCGAACACATGTTTGGCCTTGCTAATTCGCACAAAGTCTCCAATTTTGAACTTTTTTCGGCCAGCTCGTCCCACATAATCATACGCATACTTGTACACTTTGTCTTCATTGTCTTTGGTGACGTCACAGGGTTTCATGCCGATCGTCCGATGTTTGCGCCGATTGTAATTTTTGGCAATGTCCGGTAAAATGTCCAGCCACTTGTAGGTGCCGTTCAAACTGAAATATTTGAAGAGTTTTTCTTTTAGGGTGCGTATCATTCTTTCCGCAATAGCTGCTTTGATCTTCGTGTACGTGCTGTAGTGTTTGATGTTGTACTTTTTCATGAGGGCCTGGAAGCTGGCGTTGTAGAATTCAGTACCCAAATCAGATTGTAGGAACGTAGGACTTCTGTTCGCTTTCGATAATATGTCCCCCATCGCTTCGGTGACGTCTCGACCACCTTTGGTCTTCAAAGGCCGCACCCATAGGTATTTCGAAAAGGTGTCAATCACCACGAGAATATAATTGTAGTTCTTATTGACTTTCGAGTATTTTTGAAGGTCAGCCAAGTCCATCTGCCACAGATCGTCGATTCCTTTGATGATGGTACGTCTGCGGGGAAATCTCTTTCTGGCCGGAGCATGGAGCTCATCGACCAATTGCTTTTTGGCTGCGGACGACTCCATTTCTCCCAAACGACTGCGCAATGCTAATACGCAGCTCCATTGTTATACTCTGTACTTAAGTCCAGAATCGTTGGCGTTCTCGACATTTCTTCAATCTGCTTTTTCAAAGTATCGTGTTTTTTCAACGAAAGTGTCATGAATTTCATAACTCGAATGTCCAAGGCCTCGTGAGCGTGTTTCTGCGCATCCAATTCTGCTCTGAGCTTCACTATGACGTCATCAACGTAGTTTTTGTTGACAACATCATTCGGAGTAGTTGGCGTTTCGACATTACATATTTTCACATTTCAGCGTCAATGTCCCCGTTTGCCGTGTAGTTGAGTATGACACCGGGGAAATGATAAGGCTGCTGCTGAGCGCGGCGAGCTGAGGAACTTTGACCGAACTTGTTGATGCTCATGATGGAACTGTGGGGTGCGAAACATCGACACTTGTATTTATCGAATGTATCCAGCCTCTCTCAGCTCATTGATGATGGCCACGATCTCGTTGTCGGTAGAGGTGCTGCCAGCATTCTTAGCTGCGACGAGTAGCCTATATCTGTCAACTAGCTCATTGACGTCGTCCCAGTATACGTATTCTACAGGCTTCGTATTATATGTCAATTGATCTGGGATACTGCCGCCGCCCATTTTCGATTGACTTGGGTCTTTGAACATTGGTCGAATTATATTCTCTTTTTTGGCTATTTGGGAAGGATTCAGCCTACCTTTCGCATCTAAATGGGCACCTGTACTCATCAAAATTTGCTTGTATGCCACCAAGTCTTGTCTCTGGTATTTCGGATTCTTGTAGAAAATCAAACTATATAATCCCGGAGTACCCTGGTATGTTTCGCCATCAATGCGAATGTCCCCCGTATCTTTATCCAAGCCCATCAACTTGTTGCCGAGTATCCATTGCGCTCTGGGTCTGTCGTAAATGGGGCCGTAAGTCACATCGATTTTGCCCGATTTCGCACGATGTTCATTCACGAATTTAGATGCTACTTCGGGGTAAACTTCCAGCAATTCTCCATCATCCTCCTCATCGTCGTCGTCGTCAGACTCATAGTCATCTGTGTGATAGCTGTCTTCGTCTTCTTCTTTCTTCATGGTGGTGGTGGGGGAAGGGGTCCTCGATGATGGCGGTTCTTGTTTCTCTTCTTTTTTCACCTTCAGCTGTCGTCGCTTAGGTGGTGGGGGCATTGCTGCATTCAGTCTCTTCAGCGGCACCGTGATGGGTTTGAATAATTTATTCAGCGCTTCATCCTGCTCGGATTTGCCGAGTTTCAAAGACAAATACTTTTTTCGAACAACTTTCGCCAACTGACTGACTTGACGTTTTCGTTCGACTTTGGCAATTTCGGAGTCGACACGTGATGTAGTCGGTGCCATTGCTACACACAGAATGACATATTCGAGACACTACATTTGAATATATCTGTCAAAACCCAGTCGATAGCGCCCTTTGGATACATCAAAGTCTTTGGCTATGACCAAACATCCGAATTTTTCCTTCCAACAGGTGGCGCACATGCGTCGAAATTCATCGAAGGTGTAGTCCGGAGAGACGTGCTCGTCAAAGGCGTGCTTCAGGTTCACATCGTCTTGCCGAAATAGCACTATAATGTTGCAATTGTCTCTGATCAACTGTTTGGGTATTTTCGAGTAGGTTTGACATAAATATGCAACGTCCACGGATTTATGACGTCCCATGGCATAGTACTCTCTGATTTTATCCTGTTTGTCGCACGAAACATCATCAAATATAAAAATTGAGTGCTCCTTTGCCATTGACGGCTCGATAATCTCCTCGTTGTCCCTGTATGGATAATAGCCCACTCCTTTGACTTGTTTCAATACATCGTGCAACAGCTGATATTTCGGCTGGTACAGTGATTTTGAATATACGTAGACATTCTCGAAGCGGGCTCCGTTCGGGCTGAATAACAAACTCAGTACAGCGTTGGTCTTGCCACATCCGCTGGGACCACAAAATATCGCTCGAAATGAATTCGGTAGCAGAGGACCGTGTTTGCGCACAACATTCAAGTTGCCGCCACCTACGAAATCCAAATTGGCTATTTCCAGGGTCGGCTCTTGTTGCACCACTTTCATTGTATATTTGGAGAAAAAATGTTACATGTGACCACGCCCACATCTGGCGTTCGACTGACAGTTCGAGTGCTCGAGCGGCGGCTATGTAAGTAAGTGTGCAACGCCAATCGCGTCATTGTCATGTTAACCTTCGAGCACGAAGGTCGTGGAGTGGTTAACTCTGTGATAAATCGTCTGCCATTCGAGCTACATCTGCCCGGATACCAATACTGCGGACCTGGCACCAAATTGAAGAAGAGGTTGGCACGCGGAGACGCTGGTGTGAATCCCCTAGACACTGCTTGCAGATCACACGATATCGCATACTCGCAAAGCAACTCTCTGGACGATAGACACAAGGCTGACTGGGTGTTGGAAAATCGAGCTTGGGAACGTGTCAAGTCCAAAGACGCGAACATCGGCGAGAAAGCTGCAGCTTGGCTAGTCACCACAACTATGAAGGCGAAGCGTAATTTGGGCATGGGTATGAAGTCATCATCAATGGCCTCTGCTTCTGGTGCAAAACGGTCAACGAAAAAGAGGTCGTTCAAGAAGGATGTTGTGTCGAAAATCACCAATCATCTGCGGAAGGCACTGAAACCTGAACAACTCAAAGATATGAGTGCGAAGGCTCTGCGAAAATCCTCGTTGGTAGCACTGCGTGCAGCCCGAGCTCAAGTCAAAAAATTGGGCGGTCGCAAAAACATCAAAGTACCTCGAATAATACCTTTCGAAGCAAAGAGTGGAGGTGTGCTGCCTTTGCTTCCCATCTTCGCAGCTTTGGGAGCACTGGGATCGTTGGCTGGTGGTGCCAGCACCATAGCCAGGACCATCATCTCCTCGAAAAACGCTCAGAAGAAATTAGATGAAGAGAAGCGCCACAATACTGCGATGGAGAACATCGGAAAGCAGGGATCTGGCCTGTTTATGCGCAAAACAAGTCGCGGAGGCTATGGTCTTTTCCTCAAGAAGTTTGCAAAAAACTCCCAGTGAAGCTGCCCAATAGCAAGCGACCTTTGTACGATGTGGACTTGGTCAAGTATGCCAAACGTCTGAAAATTCCTAATTTCGTTGGGGTTTTCATGCGCGACAACCTACCTCAATCTACGCCCATGTACAAAGAGTGCGCCATTGTCAATCTGGACTCGATAAAAAATCGTGGAACGCATTGGGTAGCTTACGTGAAAAGTGGACTTTGTGTGAAATACTTTGACAGTTTCGGTAATTTGAAACCGCCAGTGGAACTCGTACGATATTTAAATGACGGTGGAAATGTGAAAATCTACTACAACAACGATCGCTATCAGACATTCGATCAAGCAAATTGCGGCCATTTGTGTCTGAAATTCCTCTACGATCAAACTCAACACAACGATGGATAGGGTCGTCAACAAAAAGACAGTGACCTTTAATGAAGAGCGCAATACGGTTCATTATATGGTTGTGTGGCGATTTGCGTACAACACTTCGCGCAAATCCGATTGGCAGCGTATGGCTATGGACAGGATCCGTTTCGCTAGGCGAATCTCCAAACTTGCCTACATAATTGACCCCATTTTGGATGTGGAACACAGGGAGCGAGTGTGGAAGTCTTTAAATGAGAGTGCATAACCCCCAAAGTGTCAGTCATGTCTTTGCTGTTCACTCTGACAGGTCACACATCTACGCTGACCGCAGACTTTGCTCCGCCAATTCAATTGGACGAACACAGCTCTTACGGCTTGGCTTTGATTGGTTTTCATTCGTACAACAGCATACCGAACATAACCAAGGGGAAGTTCTATTACTTTGCCAACGGAGCGCCATCTGTTAGCACCATCAGCATACCCACTGGCTGTTACGAAATAAGCGACATTGCCAAGTTTATTCACAAACACATCGGCAAACCGAGAGAGGTGAAGAAGAAGAAAAGAGAAGTGGACATCGACAGAGACAGCAACAATAACGCTAAGGCAGCAGTGTTCTCTCTCAAACCCAATACCAATACGCTACAGTGCGAAATTTATAGCAAGTACCACACCATAGACTTCACTCCAGAGGACTCTATCGGACGATTGTTGGGTTTCTCACCTCGAATTCTCCCAGCTGGAATCGTTCACGTGTCTGACCTGCCCGTCAACATAGTCAAAGTGCGAACAGTTCACATTGACAGTAACGTCACATCGGGCGCTTTCTTCAACAACCGACCCTCCCATACGATATACGAGTTTGCCGTTCGAGAAGATCCCGGATTTGCCATCGACGAGACTCCCTTGAATCTCATCTACCTGCCTGTGAACAAGACGGAGATACATAACATAACCTTGAATATTCTCGATCAGGACTTTTGTAGTGTGAATTTCCGTGGAGAAACCATCATCGTACGACTGGTGTTGCGCAAGCTGTCAAATGGGGTTGGTATTTGATTGGAACGACAACCAACAGCATAAAAGTACTGAGAGCGCAGACGTCAGTTCAGTCGCGCAGACGCAGTCAACGAGAGCACACACCAATCATACGCTCTCTCTCTCGAGCATAGAATTCCTCATATCTCAAGGGCATCATGTTGTCAAAACAAGTGTTCGACGTGTACAATCATCCAAAATTCGATGAATCCATCCAGAGAGTGGAGACTCGAACGTACCACCCGTACGTCAAATCCTTCCAAAATAATGACATTGTCGAAATCGTCATTCAGCAAAGTGACACATGGATTCTGATGAACGACGCTATCGTCTGTATAGAGGGCACTCTAGTCAAAACCGCAGGAGATGGCAATGTGCGATTCGTTAATAATGCTGGAGCATTTTTCTTCGAATCAATGTATTATGAAATCAACGGCAAGGAGGTGGACTCTGTTCGCTTGCCGGGTATAGTGAGCACCCTGCGAGGATACACTTGTTACGCAGACGCCGATTCTCGACACTTGGCCACCGCCGGATGGACGTATCCAGGTGGAGCTATTCGCAACGCCAACGACGGTTCGTTCGCCATGTGGATTCCGCTTAAACATCTGTTTGGCATATTTCACGACTACAGATATGCCACAATCGGACGACAGTGCATTCGTTTGGTGAGAAGCAGAAACGACAACAACTGCATGGTTATAGAGGAGATTGCGAATCCGCAGGTCGCAACCACAGCCATCCTGACGATCAATAGCATCGTGCTCAAAGTCAAAAACGTCATTCCCAATGACGATATTCGCTTGCAGCTGCTGCAATCCATAAAGACTGACAAACCTGTGGTTATCTCGTTCCGCAAGTGGGATATACACGAACTGCCTGCACTC
Organism: Chrysolina haemoptera; assembly: GCA_958298965.1. Classification (NCBI taxonomy): domain Eukaryota; kingdom Metazoa; phylum Arthropoda; class Insecta; order Coleoptera; family Chrysomelidae; genus Chrysolina; species Chrysolina haemoptera. The sequence continues at coordinate 17,888,859 of OY282602.1, read as the reverse complement.
ACGCCTGGTTCCACCAAAGAAATATGGTCTGTCAAAACTTGTACGGCAGTGGAGAGCCCCCGATTCATCATTGTCGCCTTCCAAACAAATCGAATGGACAACGTTGCACGAGATTCCAGCTACTTTGACCACGTTGACATCAGAGACATACGCCTAACGTTGAACAGTGACAATTACCCGCATGAACGCATGCGCTTGCAATTTGACAGAAACAACTTTGTGGAAGCTCATCGCGCCTATACGGAATTCTACCCAAGCTATGCGAATTGTCCCCAGAAACGCCCTCTGCTGGATTACGATGCATTCAAGGATCGAGCCGCCATCTTCGTAATCGATTGCTCACGGAGAGCGGAATTCATGAAATCGTCCACCGTCGATGTCAAACTTGACATAGAAGCCACAGTTGGGTTCCCAGCTAATAGTCGTGCGTACTGTGTAATAGTGCACGATTACGTCATAGAACACTTGCCTTTAAGTGAGATCGTACGTCGTCTGTCATAAGACACAAAACACTTCAAGTCATACGTCATCAGTCATATGCCTGCAAGATCGGCGGGTGGAGCGCTGGTTGAATGCGCGTCGCAAGGAAGCATAAGCCTATGGATAGGAAAACAACAAGAAGAGTGGGGGGGTGGTGGGGGGAACGCGCTCGAAGCGCATCAGTTCAAATTCAGCGTTAGTTGTTAGCCAAACGTTCAGTGATTCAGTTGATCAGTCAGTCAGCCAAGATGAAGCTCGTAGCTTGTGATATCCAGGGTTTCTGTGTGGGTGGTGAGTTCCAGCCAAAAGAACTTGCCATCACCGACGGGCAACGCACGAACCATTTTTTATTCAAAGCCGTCGTGCCATTCCATGAGCTGAGCGAAAATGATAAACGCCAAGCGAGATATTTGGAAAGGAATATCCACGGCATTCCATACTCCGATGGCTATGTGGAATTAAACGAGACCAACATCCAAGAAGTGCTGCGCCCCATCCTCGAAGCTGATGTGGTATATGTGAAGGGAAATCAAAAATTCGATTTTCTGCTAAAGTGTGTGCTCGATCTGCCTAGAAGGCCACACATCGTCGATATTGCCGCCACTACAAGTACAGTCGTCACAACCCCTCCACCGCCACTCGAGAAGCAAAGCCCGTTGTGTTTAAATCATATAGCATCTGGAGACATAGAAGTGCATTGTGCTGTGAGACATTGTTTCGATATTTGGCTATGGATATCGTCGCACCTGATATGGTGAAACACGTCGGCAGTGGCGGCGACACTCTTCTCCATCGGCACTTGCAAAATTTGCGTGAACTCAAGGCGCAAATATCGCAGTACGAACAAAAGCTGCATATGTATAAACGCTTTCAAAATATGCAAATTGACGATGGGAAATGGGCAGCAGCATTCACCGATCCACGACGTTTCACCGGCGCCAACTACAACAGCCAAGGAAGAAGAACCAATGTTTGATATATTATTATTATTATTATTATTAATCATATTGTATTGTATTTTTATTATGTATTAATAGATGTATTAAACCAATTTTCTCGATTTATTTTGCGAATGAGAGAGTGACATAGTGAATGGCAAAAATGGTCGTTCAAAGCTATTTGGTTTTGGGGAAAGAGCTTGGTGTATTTTTCGCAAATATACACCAAACTTTTCCCCCAAAGTCAAATGGTTTTGCCGCCGCACACTGGCGATTAAGAGGCTGCGCGTGATTTCATGTTTGAAATAAATATGTGCATATTTGTTTCAAGTATGAAATCTCTCTCGGTCAATCAACATGAGGGCCATGCACATTGAGCAATGGTGTATGTGTCTCTCAGTGTATATATATTTGAGTGATATATACGTCGTTTCTCAGTGTACGTTGAGCAGTCATACCGTCATGACAAACTATATAATTCTAGCAGCCGTTCTGTCGAACGTACTGTATATTAGCCCACCATATGAGTGCAGTGAGGTATTGGTATCATATTTGCACGAGAATTCGAGCATTTCTAACTGGACGAGAATGACTCAGGCGCTAGCCAATGATGAATATTTGCCTGTGTTGAAAGCCGAAATCCCGCTGAACGTCTCATCGTACCGATTGCGAAAGATCTATGTCAATCACACCCATAGCGATACGCAGTGGTTCCCGCTGAAGACGTCTTGCAGAACTTCGAGGTCCCCTCAGCCCATCCTGTATGCCGCGATGCAAGCTCCTGGAGGTCATCCTCCCGCGGAGCTTGCCAAATGTGAGCCGACACTTTACGAGTGGTTTATGTTATTTGTGACAATGATTCTGAGTGTTCAAATATCCGAATCTATATATAAGTTCATTAAAGCTATACGTCAAAAATATTTTTTAATCGATAATGATAGTGTATCATACTACGCCGCTGGCACTGAAGTCTAATAAAAATATACGCATATCTGTTTGTTTCATTTGAGTTGCAAAATGCAACATGTGTGTGTGTGCTCTCTGTCGACGTGACACAGACCGTGGGATCCAAGGCCAAATCGTGTCTCATGCCGACATTTCTCGAAAATAATGGTCTTGGGTAAACAACCACCGGATGTGGTTGTTTACTTAAGCTGTGGAGCGATAAACAAGTCCAAGACCAAATCATGTCTCGATTTCGCTGAGTCATCATTTCCTAGAATCACACACGCCGCTCGCCAGTAAACACCAGATGTTCATTCATGGTGACGTCACACACGATTCTCGGAATTCCAACTCAAGTCTGGACATGTTGCTGCCTGTTCTAAGTCGAGAGAGATGCTTCGACGGCGGCCAGCGGCGGCCATTGCTATCGTAGGCGTGGGGCTCTCGACGGCCATTTTTTTCGACACAACGAATCACATGAGGTCGTTTTGATCTCCCCGCCCGCCCGCCCCCCGCCCTCCGCTCTTTACATCTATCATGTACCGCAGGGGGGCGTTGCTTCGACGGCCATTTTTTCGACACAACGAATCACATGAGGTCGTTTTTTTCTTCTCCCACACACCCAATTGCTCTCTACGCCTATCATGTACCTGCAATTTTTCTCTCTCTCAACCCCCCACACGCTACACCCTACACCGCCATGTTTATTGCGACTGCCGCCAATCGGCTTTTTTTCCCCATTATCAAAGCTACGAGTTTTAAATCGACATTAGTATGGAACCGTCATGGCTCACTGGTAGCGCCCTCGGCTGCCATGCCAATAGGCGTGGGTTCAAGCCCCACTCGGGGACAAAAATTTTTTTATTTTTTTTTCTTCCGCAACCCTCCCCCCACCTTCTTCGGCGTTGGGGGGTTGCTGAAGAACTTCGCCGAAGAACCAAAATGGCGGAGATCTCGATGGCCAGATGCCATCGAGAGCGAAAATTCAAATTAATGAGGCGAAACCGGCTTTGTCATACTACTGGGGTGTTGCAGGTGTTTCGGGGTTTCCCTGCATTCCAATATGTTTATAAAAATTATGAACGCTAAACAAAATTTCCCACTTTTTTTATACAGTTTTCACGTAATTATGATATTTTTGAATTGAACAAACAATTATGAATTGAAAGTAACATTACTTTACGAATAAAATTATATTAAATTAGCTAAACCACAATTTCAAAATAATTCGATATTTTGAATAATTCTTGTAGGTCTAGCGATACATACCCGTTTTTTTGTAGGACACTGTATTATTTGGGTGAAGAATACACTAACCTTTCATGTGTAATCATTGTCCTACAGTTATTAATAATTTTTTTTTTTTACCATGAAATTGACAATTTCGGAGCGTAGGTCTGGGAACACCTAAGTACCATTCCACTTCTAGGACAATATGACCATTCAATTATACAAATATTAACCAAGCAACGGTAAAAAAATCCGCTGGTTACTAATGATTTTTTTTTACCACGTCATTGGTACATGTTGGGAGTGGGGGACTCTGCAGTCCTACCATCCATTTTGTAGGTCAGAAGTATTTTCGAGTACTTTAACGAATCTCGAGGTTCAACTAAAAAACTATCTGTATTAATGACTTTTTTTTCACTCACCAAATCGACATGATTGACGCCTGCGCAGTTTATTAGCTACCACTACCGAGAAATTTCGTAGAGGAAAAAGTTGGGCGTCACGGCAACATTAAGCTACTCAGAAGGATTCAGCCTGTTATTAATCATTTTTAGGTTCTTTCACTGCCATTCTTACCACACTCGTCTGGGTATCTGAAATATTATAGTCGATCATCATGAACAAAAAAACTTTCATTTAATGATACCAAAAAAGATTTGATGATTTTACTAGAGCTCATTAATAGCAATCGAAAAGATCCTCATATGGCAGAGTTCTAACATTATGTACCGCCATTTTGTTTTGGATGTATATTTTTGTTTGAAATTTTGGGACTGTATATTTTTGTTTGAAATTTTGGGACGTATAGAGAATTGTAAGACGTTTCGTATGAGGTAAGCTTTCTCTCGGTTTATTGGCATAATCCTGCTCATTTGCTAATCTCAGTCTGAAATTTCTCTACAGGAGTGGACTACTAGTTTTCGTTCTCACCTCCAATGAAGAATGATCTTGTTTCTAAATGACAGTCTTATAGACCGGGATCCCACGCCTATTTTCAAAAATGATTAATAACAGGCTGAATCTTCGTGAGTAGCTTTGTTTTGATGAGACGCCCAACTTTTCCCAGTCCTACGCTCCGAAATTGTCAATTCCAAGGTAAAAAAAAAAGAATAATAACAGGCTGAATCTTCGTGAATACCTTCGTTTTGATGAGACGCCCAACTTTACCCTCTACGAAAATTCATCATTGTCCTACAGTTATTAATAATTTTTTTTTACCGTGGAATTGACAATTTCGGAGCGTAGGACTAGGAACACGTACCATTCAATTTGTAGGACAATATGACCATTCAATTATACAAATATTAATCAAGCAACTGTACAAACATCCGCTGGTTATTAATGATTTTTTATGACCACGTCATTGGTACATCTTGGGAGTGGAGGACTCTTTATTTGTACCATCCATTTTGTAGGACAAAATATTTTTCGAGTGCTTCATCGAATTATCTCGAGGTTCAACTGAAAATCTAACTGTTATTAATGACTTTTTTGCACTCACCAAATCGACATGATTGACGCCTGCGCGTTTAATTAGTTCCCAATTTCGAGAATTTTCGTAGAAGAAAAAGTTGGGCGTCTCATCAAAACGAAGCTACTCACAAAGATCCAGCCTGTTATTAATCTTTTTATTTTACCGTGGAATTGAATATGAACATTCAATTATAGAAATAATAATCAATCAACGGTGCAAAAATCCGCTGGTTATTAATGATTTTTTATGACCACGTCATTGGTACATGTTGGGAGTGGGGGACTCTTTATTTGTACCATCCATTTTGTAGGACAAAATATTTTTCGAGTGCTTCATCGAATTATCTCGAGGTTCAACTGAAAATCTAACTGTTATTAATGACTTTTTTGCACTCACCAAATCGACATGATTGACGCCTGCGCGTTTAATTAGTTCCCACTTTCGAGAATTTTCATAGAGGGAAAAGTTGGGCGTCTCATCAAAACGAAACTACTCACGAAGATTCAGCCTGTTATTAATCATTTTTGAAAATAGGCGTGGGATCCTGGTCTATTATTCACCTGCTATCGGCAACTTCTTTGTGTGTAGTGCAAGGTGTATCTGGGTGTTGACCGAGACCTCAGCAATAAACCGCAGTTGAGCTGGTGATTTCCTGTATAGCCACCTCTTCTAGGCTCAGTTTCTTCCAGCGCTCGGTTCTCCTTCCCTTAAAGGTTTTTTTTTTGATACCAGTCCACATAGCTCAACTGTCATCCAGATTGCACCTATCTCTTCAACTTTCTAATCATGTACAGCGGCTGCAGCGGCTTTGAAATTGAGTCTGTACATCGTGTGGGACATATACCATCTGATATCGATGTGAGCCATAGAAATTATAATATATATACTTACTCTAGAATGCCAATCCCCTCTTCGTGGGACACTGAAAAGTGTTGTAAAATTCCAAATGTTTTCATCAATGCGCATGCCCATAACCAGTCTCCTAGCTCTGCAGCGTTGACAAATTTCAGAAAATTTTATCTTTGTAGTCGAGATTCTGTCGAAAATAACCTAGCATTACTGTGAAGCCTACCCAAATTCCCGTTGAATTGTTGGGATCGTGCAACAGTGTTAACAGTTTTCAATTGCCGCAGAGGAAGGCTGGTAGTTTGAATTGTTGGGATCGTGCAACAGTGTTAACAGTTTTCAATTGCCGCAGAGGAAGGCTGGTAGTTTGCCAGAGCCGGTTTGGGTTAGTTTGGTGGTTTAGGTGATTTGTGTTCATTGTGAAATTAACCATTAACGTTATTGTGTTTATTTAGATGTGCTTTTTCTTATTACTATTGTTTACTTCAATTATTCATCGGTAGTGTGTATGTTATTGGTTTTCGGGTTTTTCTGAGGTGAAATTTTAATTTTGACAATGTTGACGTGCTTGGTTCTATGGTGTGGAAATGAAGGAAGTATTCCTGGAATCCATTATTCGAACTTAGTATGTTCAGTAATCAATATTATGCACTTATTACCCAACCATTTATATATTTTTGTAGATTCTTTTTGTAGTTCTATTGGCCATCAGGAAAAAGTACACATTTGAAAAATAAACACAGAGTAATACCTTTATTATCAAAAAGTATTCATATAATATTTATAAACATTAAAAATGGCAAAGTTCAAAATTTTGATTGGCAGTTTCTTATTTCCTATATTGGAGTCACTCAGCTCTATGAACAATAAATTTATTATTACTCTTCATTTTGTTTTATTTCTCATTTTATTTCACTTGCTGTATTAACTCACCAAAAACGAATGTACTGGGTATAACCCTTAAAATGTAGACCAACAGTCGACACGTGCCTCAGACTGTTGGTCATCATCAGTATGGTGTAGCCAAGTGCAAAGATGTGCATAGTGCTTAACTAAACCTTTAGTTTAATTAATATAATTATATTGAATGTTGTATCCTATTGTCAGTTCAGATTCCAATTTGATATTTTGAAAATAGGACTGGGATATTTCTGGATGAATCATTCATCTTATGGCTTGCCTCTCCAGTTGTGTTCCGCTGGATCAGTTCTAGCACCAACACTTCCTTCTTCACATCAATGATTTGTTGGGAGCTACCTCATGTCCAGTTATCAGCTTTGCAGATGATAGTACTCTTCATACCTCTTTCTCTTCCAAAGCTCCGATATCAGCCAGTGAATGCAGAACGGGGAAAAATCGTGAATGAAATAAATACGCACTTGGCAATAATTTCAGAATGGTGATCCAACAACTTCACTGACAAGCTAGCTCACTCCTCTGGAACATCGCAGAAAGGTTGGCGATCTGTCTGTGTTTTATAGATATTTCCATGGACGATGCTCTTCCGAAATATTATCAATCGTTCCACCGTTAGCGGTCCCTTCGAGACTGACCCGTCAGCACATCCATATGCCGTCACTTTGGAGACATGCCGAAAATCTGTTTCGCAGAATATCAATTCCTACCTACCTTCCTTTGGTTCTCACGATGTTCTCTGAACAATACAGGATGTTTCTTTCCGTGGGAATTAGAACTTAAAAAAAAATCATAAAATATGTATATTTCAGAAACGTATAGTTACCTATACTCAAGATATATTTTTTCATTGTTATTTTATTCGATGAATTTCTCGGATTTAATCAGTTTCACAACATAGGTATATGCCCACCAAAACTTTTGGGATCTCATAGACTGCCCTGACACCAACGTATTATCAAATCGATTTTACTCAATATCATGAATCATTTAAAAATCTCACTGAAACCCACCCTGGTATGAATGAAACTGGTCCTGATCATGCGCACTAAATAATGCATCGAACTTTTTACAACACTTTCGTCCCATTGAATTGGCATTCTAGAGTAAGTATATATATTATAATTTCTATGATGTGAGCTGTCAATTTGTCGGGTGGGGTAACAGGATAGGCGCGCAGTAGTGCGTTTCTCTTATTCATGTGGTCTTATCATATCATTGCGTTCCTTGTTGCTCGCGTAGATTTCTGCCTATACCACAGATGAAAAGTTTCTGATACTGTATACCATCTGATATCGCATGAGCTGTTAATGCGTCGGGTGGGGTAACAGGAGAAGCGCACAGTAGTGCGTCTCTCTTATTTATGTGGTATTATCATATCATTGCATTCCTTGTTGCTCGCGTAGATTTCCGTCTATATACCCTTGATGAAAAGTTTCCGATACTGTATGAGTACGTGAACTGAATGTTGTTGATGATTTCCGCCTGATAGGGGGTAACTAAATACATACATATTGTTTCGCATTTTAATGATTTCAGCCACTTATATTAGCTGTCTAGGTGTCTGTGCCCATAACGCATCTTTCCTCTGGCTCACATTTTTTGAAATTTCAATGACATCAAAGTGTTCAAACAAGTATACTGATAATTTGATACTGTCCACATGAAGCAAAACAGGAATAATCACCCGTACACTTATTATCAGTTATCTGATGAGTTTTTGAAAACCATCGCTACTAATTAGACTTTGGAATGTCACACCAATAATAATCGGAGAGGGTTGATTTCACGGTGAATTTGCTACATCGCAATCCATAGTCGAGTATATTGGTGGGGTGTTGGTTCATTTTATTGACGAACAATACGTCAATTGAGTTAATTGTGGTATTGGCGGTTAATTCCTGACAAAGCAATTATTGCTGTATTCCGTGACCAAGGCAACACTAACCTACGAAATATATTCGCTGGGTACGCGTATTATGTAATACATGTAGACGTCAAATGTGATTGATAACAGGCTATGCGACATGTATACATTAATTCCGGTTTAAAAAATGTGGAATGCGCAATAGAGAAGTAGGGATAGGGATTCTAAAATCATATAATCTGAAGGAATGTTTTCAGAAATAATAGCATTACACGTTCTAGAATTCTTTCACTCCTAAAAATCGTCCTAAAAATCGTTAATGCTAATGACCATTGGAGAGTAAATCGACCGATGGTGCCGCTACTGTCTCTAGAAAAGTAGCGCCTATGCACAGTTGTTTGTTCACATGAAATTATGAAATTCTCGTCAGTTGAGTAGTTTCGTTCCATTTTATCGTGGTTGTCTTAGTGTTTTGACTCTCTGTAGTGGTTTTTCATATCCCTCACGTATCAGTTTGAAGTGTTATCAAAATATTCTTGTGGAATACGGTAACCATTGTCATTTCTAGTTTTGTTCAATTTCATCTTGTTCGACTTATTGTTGTACGCCCATCGAGTGTTTTTTCATATCCCCCGAGTGTTAATTTCAAGTGAAAATATCACTTTTCTTGAATAATAACTGTTACAACTGTACGTTGTAAACAAACACTGTTTATAAAGTTTTAAATATTACCCGATAGGGGTCGTGACCTAATGCTACACTCTCCAATAGCAGTCGATGCCAACACACCAAAAAAAATACTCAATCATAAACACTTGCAGAGTGTACTGCCGAAGGCAGCCTTCGTGGATAGAAGTGGGCTATTTTTATTATTTGAAGTGAGGTTAATGGACTGGATAATTATTATGTGAACTATGATACCCCTCTTGGTAATTTAGAACGTTAATAACATTATACAATTCATTATATATTTATCGGGAACGGCTAAATCGAATATTCTGAAAATTTTAATAGGAGTTTTTTCAGACAGAATGCAGAATTTTCAAAAAAAAAATAACCCGTCTGGCACAAAGACGGTGCTGCTCAGAAATACGCAAGCAAGCTCTCGTGGTGTTTTGTACAACAGCACAGTTTGAGTGACGGGCAAAGTGCCAGTATTTTGAAAATTTTGCAGTTTGAAGGAATATTTCATCAGACAATTTGTCGAATACATACTTTAATTGATTTTGGACCCAAAAAACACCAACCTACTTGATATTTTCATTGATATTTTCATAGAAAATAATCATATGGTTATATCAAATGGAGCAAAGAGTCTCGGTGTCATTATCGATAGTTAGCCTGGGTTTGAGAGATATGTCAATTTTGCAGAGAGCGTAGTCTACAATCAAACTCATTTATAGCCTGGTTTTGTCCCTTTTTAACTATGCTGATTGCCTATATGGACCAAATTTGATCAGTCTATTCAAACAAAAAAATACAGAAAGTGCAGAAGTCTTGTCTGTGTTTCATATATGTACGGTATAAGAAAACGAGAAAGAATATCTCACAAACTTAAGGAATCTGGCTGGCTAAATATGGAAAATAAAAGGATACTGCACTCGGCATATCGCTATCACAGGATTATTGTTAATAAAAGTCCCCCTATTTGTATAATGAATTAAAATTTAGAACTGATGTTGATACAATCAACATCTGCAATAATTATATTCTTACCTCCATAAAATCCTTCAATATTCAAAACAAGTCTGAAACTGATGAGTGATAGTTTGCTGGTAATTTCTCAGACCGGTAAAATGAATCCCATCCGGCCCTGAGTGGAAGATACAGTCAGTAGTAGGTTTTACCTGCTACTTGAATTGAACTTTTATTTTCAGTTTTATAATACCAATGATATTTAAGAATTACCAAATGTACGCTAATATTGTACTATGCTGGAAATAATAAAACCGTTTATTATTATTATTATCATTATTTTATATCCGTCTGGATTATACCAGTCGGGCCCTGTCTCCGGAGCTCCGACACATCCGGAGAGCGCGCTGGTGCCATTTATCCAGATACCCACTCCCCACGTCCGTGGGGTTAGCAACTTCTGGGTCCGAGAATCACGTGCCCTGAGCAGACTGAGTCTACCAAGAATGACAGCCTTCTGCATTCGTCCAGCTAGGATTTCTGCCGCATCACGGCAAGCCGGTATGATTTTTAGATTAAAGAGCGGCGTGTCCATCATTCCACCAAGGACCACTATGATCAGAACCACCAATGTAACCGAATGGTTTGGGTACAGCCTGCGGAGTTCAAAGAGTTACTCTCGATATTTTGTCCGCTTTTTCTCCTCTTTTCGGACAATGTTCGTTTCGCTAGGAGCAGAAAACTCTATAACGAATATCGTCCTACTTTGATGGTCGAGGAGGACTATATCAGGCTTATTTGCTTGTATTTGCCTGAGGGTGGGGGATGAGAAGTTTCAATAGATTCGGCACGTCTCATTCCCCACAACGGTCTCAATATTCCCTGGAGCATAAGGAAACACCGGTGTCTCTTCTGTACCGTACGAGTATCGTAGATGATAGTACAACACTCGTAGTGTCGTAGATGATAGTACAACACTCGTAGAGCCGCGTTGTGCCTGTGGATATAGGCTGAGACCGCATAAGCTTGACACGCTGACAGCAAATGCATTATGGTCTCAGGAGCCCCACGACACGCCCTGCATCTAGTGTCCGGGACCTCTATACCCATCACGCGACTACGGTAGACCAGGGTGTTAAAGACCATCCTGGCAGGCCATTATAAATTCCTCGGTCTCCGACTTTAGCTAACTTGACCTGAGAAAAGCGAAGGTCAGATTTTTGGATAAGCCAAGGTCTTCGATGTTCTTGAAGAAGACCCCATGCATAGACTTATCCTTATGCAGCTGCAGGAACACTCCTGTCTCCGCTGCTTCAATGTGAGCCTTTTGCCGAACGGATTCCAACTCGGTGAAAGAGTTTGGATTAACCCGTTCAAAGTCGAAAACGAGACCCAGTTCATCGCCTGCACGGGCTGCTGCTTTGAAAAGAAATGCATCAATCCCTGCTTTTTCATGGCCACAGACCAAGCAGAGAAGGGGATCTGAACTCCACCAGGCTCCGGCTGCGCCGTCGTGTTCGAAAAATCGCGCGTGTTTGAAAGACCTTTTTATACACTCATACTTCAATATACTATTTTCACACCCGAATTTTGAGTAAAAATATGTTTTCTTTGTTCTTGTATCCAAATCTAATCGGACCGGATTATAGTAAGAGTAGTCAGGTTAATCGTTTTGTTACTATGTCTACGAGAAACTCTCATTTTGCAGTATTGTTTTAACAGAAATAAATTGAATATTCAAGTTTATCATTAAAATTTTAAAATAAACGTAGTAAACTGATTGCATAATGAAACAACTAGGAGGAAGGACGTTCATGTATTCATTCAAAATGATGTAAAAAAAGATAAAAGGCAGTTTGAACACGTAATATTTTCATCAATTGCTAACACACATAGTCTTGGGAGCACAATACACTTTTTTGACTACAGTACCTATCTCTAGAGCCGTAACTATTGATGGACCCTAGGAAAAAACACACATTTTCAACTAACATTATATAACATAACAACAAATAAGTGACTAGAAAGTATCAAATTATCAAATATTCTTTGGTCAACATTGTATAAAAGTTTTCATAGTGAATGACAACAATACTTAGAAGTTTTGACATCGAACAAACATTTTTGAACGATATCACAATCAATTCTGAATAAACTCGCAGGTACCAATATTGTAACCATCTTGATGGCTGAAATCAGTGACTATATCCGCATTGGTCCCAAATGAGCTTACACAACCTTCGAAGGAGTTTGAAAACATGCCATTGGTCTTCACAACCAGGCTGGCATTTCCAGGAACCCCTCCAATATAAATATCATCATCAGTTCGGATTTCATAACCTTCATCAATTTGGTTACGGATTTGAATATCTTTTCCATCAACCGTCAAACTCAGTGGATTCATCGTAATATATATTACATGCCACAAACCGTCTGAAATCTGAGTGTATAGCGGTACTTCAATAATACCTTTTCCGGATTTCGTTGGAGAGACTACGAGTTTGAGGAAACTTTTTTCCAATCCAAGGCCTAAATAATTTTCTTCCTGAGAACGAGAAACATATTCAAATGATTTAAGAGGAGATTTATTATTCAAATTACCTTTTCGGTCCATATAAGCAATCCATCAGATTTGGCAGTGGTGAAATTCAATCTGATACTAGTAACACCAACAGTTTTCAAGTCTCTTTTCCTATCGCCAATTTTTTTTATTGCTATGTAGCTCTGACCACTGAATTTGGGAGTTTCAACTATAATTTTATTTTCACAAAATGCTCCCGAGTATCCAATCACACATGTGCATTTATTGTTCAGACATTTTCCTTGGTTCTTGCATCTCTTTTCAACACATATTGAAACATTCTCGCACTTACTGCCAAAATACGGAGGAATGCAAGAACAATGTGGCTGCATAAAGGAATCTAACCAACATGTACCTCCATTTTGACAGATTTCTCCTCCACATGGAGTGCCATCACAATCTTCAATATTCCTTGATTCCGTTATCGTTGAAATTGTCAAAGGTACTGCTACATCGTCGATTGATAAATGTCTTATACAGCCTTGGAAATAGTCGGGAAAGCTGGAGGCTACGCAAACTGGCATTTCTGACATGTCAGGAACTCCACCAAGAAAAATTGTTTCTTTAGAAATGCCTAGGATATGCCCGCCATCTAATATTCCTGTATTAATTATATTGTCCACTGAGAGGTAAATCTTCCTTCCGAACGCTCCAAATTTCACCGTATACCAGACTGCTTTCACTAGAAGTTTGGAACTTCTTATTGAAGTGATACTGGATGACGGTATCTTGCTAGTACCTTCAAAGAATTTTAATTGAATAATTATTAATAATGGAACTTGTTTATAATTATTTACCTGATTTGAGTTTCAATTCAATCAAGCCATTCAACAATGACAGACACATAAACGTTGATTCTTTCTTTCCCACAAACATAATAATTCCTTGATCTTTCAAAATTCGAATTTCAAACTGAAAATGAAACTTATAATTTTCCAGCTCTAGAGGTTTCAAAGCAATATAAGATCTTTTGCCGGTGAAACTAACGTCTGTGATACTTTCATCTGAAAAAAACACATATTCATTAAATGATAATTAAGTTCCATCTGCAGTGTGACTTGTTGAAAACAAATTGTTTTTCTAAGATGTTGACAAATTGACTAATATCAGTGAAATCATCTTACAGATGAATAAATTTGATGGACAAGGCGCATCAAGTATCAAATAATTATTTACTATTGCATGTTCCCACTTTTCAAAGGTCGAAAAATTATAATAGAGATGTAGGTTTTCCTACAGCTGATGAAGTGAATGAATCATCAAAAAAAAAATATGTCCCTGAGCGCCACGGCAAATAATAATAGTCGTTCCCCACCTGTACATGCTGGGTCAATGGTTAGAGTCCATCAGCGCGATCATATTTGGGACACTTTTTAGGGTAAAAGCCTCAATTGATAACTCAAAAACGGTTCGTCGTATTGATTTCAAACAAGCTACTAGAGTACGTTTGATTCTACATTCGTGCTGTAATGGAAATTAAAATTTTAAACCACTTCATAAAAAAATCTCAAAAATGACCCAATTTGAAGCAATTTTTTGGATAGATGAACGAATAATTTCAAAAAATCCTTTTACCTTTTAACGATTTACCTTTCTTTCAATACCAAATTCATTTTGAATGAAACATCTTCTAGAAGCCTGTCCTTGTTTGAAATCGATACGACGAACTGTTTTTGCGTTATCGACTCTCTTTCTCTGAAAAGCGTTCCAAATATGGTCGCGCTCATGGACTTTTAAATCAAGTTAATGTTTTGGCAATTATAATTTTTTTGCCAATCGGAGCACGATAAAGAATGATATTTGAGATTATTTCATAGAAAAATTATATTCGGGAGTTTGGTAAGTAGTATGTCAAAGTTCGTTTCACAATAAAAATCATGACATAACCTCACTTTTCGTCTCCCGCCGTATGGTAGCGATTTGCGAGGCCCCCGTCGAGATTTTGGCGGAGGGGCTGATGCCCCAGGCTGAGGGCCCTACCGAGGAACGTCCCCACAGAAGAGAGTGCGCGCTAGAGCCCAAGGGCGCCAAGATTTCGTCAATTAAGACTCTTTATTGTCATACGAACGTAGAATTGGGCAACTGGGATCGGCTGGGGGAAAGTTCGTGGGGGTGGGGGCGACGACAAGGAACGTCGGGGGCCGAGATATATCGATTTTCGTTTTTTGTCAATTTTAGTAATGTGACGCTGGCACTGGTGACAAGACTCTGTGGATTGCCTCCGCCACTGGTTATTGTTTATGCTAAGAGGCAGCGTTTGTTGAGATAAGCATGACGTCACCGGAGTGAACGTGTTTTCCAGACGAATTTCTGGGAAATAGCGTGAGAATCGTAACAGAAACGACGTAGTGTACAATGGCAACGGATATTCGTCATTGATAAAAAAGATGAAATTTCAGGAATTGTAGATTGTTTCGAGGCTCACAGTGTGTGTTGTGTCAGAAATAAGGCATGTTTGGCATCTCACTCTAACTCATCGGGTTTTTTTTCTGTCTTTGTCTTTGAGAATGATGCGGTTAGCTGCGGGCGGGTGGAGGGGGAGGACGAGGGGGATTCAAGATTCAAAGTTATTCGGTGGAAAGACCTATTTGTTGGAATTAAAATGAAACGCAATATTGGAAAATTGTTGCAAGGTTATTCGTTTGTCACGTAGCTCTCGACTCGAGAGAGAGTTGAATAAACAAACAAATTCTAGGAATTCAAGACTGTATTTGTTGAGACTTGAAATAAAAATGCAAAAATAGAGTGGAAAAAATCATTAATTTTTTTGCTCGAAAATTACACATCAGTACCATAAGCGATATATGTATCTTCATCTTCACTGGCAATTGCGTGTCTCTGCTTGATTGAAATGAGGAACTTGTAGAATGATTCGTCCAATTGGTAGATCAGCGCAAAACTCACACAAAATATGAATCCGGGCAGAAACTCGTCGGCGTCGTAGACTGCATCGGCATTCGGGGCACATGAGCCAGGAATCACACTGATCGACTAGGACCGACCGTCCGCGACCGTCCACCTACGACCAAAATTTCCAACACGTATATTCTTATCGCACACCTCACACTGTATAATCGTCATTGACCGTCCTCGACCGTTTTTCAAAGACCATGTTCGAAATTGTAGTCTGCTGGAAATTTTGGTCGGTGTCACACTATCCTGACGTAATGTCATTTTGACACACATTTACGGTGAACTTTTGACTTCAACAAAACTCATGTAAATAGGTATATTTCCTGCCGGAAAAATAAAATGTTCGTTTTCAGTATCACTACTGCTCATTATTTAAAGCAAAACTATTGATATTATGAATTTAACTTATTTTCAATAAATGAAAAGACAATTCACATAACCTTTCGAATGTCAAATTAATGTCAGATTTACAAAATTATTCTAGTGGTCGGTCGTGGATGGTCGATCGTGACTTTGAAAGTTTTCATTGATCTACTTCTACTTTTGGTCGTAGGTGGACGGTCGCGGACGGCCGGTCCTGGTCGATCAGTGTGATTCCTCACTTAGGCATCGTGGTCGTCTTCACCTCTGTCGGCGATGCTAGGGGCATCATATGAGTGTCTTCGCAGTTTGTATGCTTTGGCATTCGGAGGAACTTCGGCCTTTAGCACAGGCAAATATCCATCGTTTATGAGATCTTGAAACATTTTCGTCCATTTATTCATTTGTTGATTGCTTTGATTGAAATAAGAAACGAGAATTTCGCCTGCCTCGTAAGGTGGGCTAATGTACAGTACGTTTGACAGGACAGCTGTCAAAATTACATATCCTGTCAACATGGCGGTAGTTCGGAGTACACTGATAAACATTGCGCATGTCACATGAATATATAGAAAAAAAAATACGCACATATATTCATCAGGGTACAACTCACTCACACACAGAGAAAAAGAAAAATGGCGGTAGCTCGGTGTACACTTATAAACATTGCGCAATATATGGAAAAAATACGCACATATTTATTAGTGCCTACACCGACACACTCTCAGAGAAATTTCTCGAAAGACATTTCGTGTGTGATTGAGTCGTTCAAACAAACACACGAAATGGCTCTCTCGTTGTATATTTTTCGAACTTTTGCGAGGAAAAGCGCGCACATTTCTCGCAAAAATGAAATAAGATGGGAAGATATACTGTCTCTGTCTCTCTCTCGCTCTCATTCGTACAACAAAATGAAATTCCAGAAAATTCGTTTAATACATCTATTGATACATAATAATAATAATTAAAATACATATAAAAAATTTAAATATCAATACGTCGTTTCTTCAGCGGCGGCGACGGCGGTGAGCTTTCGTTTCGGCCCTCGGAACGTTTCGAGTTGGTGAAGACCCATTTGCCATCATTGATGTGTATGTTATTGAATCGCTTGAAAGTCTCTATTTTGCGCTCGTATTCAGCCACTTGACACTTCAACATTCTTAGATTGTCTAGGTGACGCTCGATAGAGTCTGATGGGGGCACTGCTGCTGCTGCCGACGGAGTCCCTTACTACCATATCAATTGATTCAAGACCCATGACCACACCTTAAATCAATGTCTTAGGGCACAGTGAACTTCGTTGGATACTGCGGCAGTATGCTGCAGGCACAGCGGATACACTTTTTCGAATACTGAAACTTGTAGCGTGCTGTTGGTGGTGACCCCAATATCAACGATGTGAGGTTTTCTCTTTGAGGTTAATGACTCCACATACTTTATCAGAAAATCATATTTTTGGCGGCCTTTGACATAGACCAAGTCTGCATCTACTATAGGATAGAGCACTTCGGTGAGGGACTCCGCCAAGTCGATACACCCGGCGGAATATGGAACTCCGTGATGATTCCTTTCTATGTATCGCCCTTGCTGTTTGTCAGCAGCACTTAGGGCTCGGAACGGCACGCTCGGTTTGAAAACGCAGTGATTTGTGCACTGACCGTCGGTGATTGCGAGTTCTTTTGGCTGGAACTCGCCGGCTATGGTGAATCCTTGTTTCGATCCTTGTATATCGCACGCTATGCCTGTGTGCAGAGAGAGGATTTCTCCACCATCCCCACTCTTCCTGTTTCCCTCTTTTTGGCTGTTGCTTCCTCTTAGGTGCAGCACCACCCCCGCTTTACCGCCGATTTCGCTGGCAGATGACAGATGACGGCAAGTGTTTTGTGTCTTATGACATACGACGTACGATCTCACTTAAAGGCAAGTGTTCTATGATAAAATCGTGCACTATTACACAATATGCAGGAGTGCTGTTCACGATGTGCCGCTCTGTGCGACACATGCGTCGTATTTAGAGCACCAATTTGGAATTTATTAAAAATATGTGTCTTGGTACATTGTCGTTTTATTTTCATTCGAAAAAAATCAGCCTTTTCTACCTCAAAAATGGATCGTTTTTGATAGTAAAAACTGCTCATTTTTCATGCTCAAAAATGATGGTGTTTTTTGAGCGAAAAAAGTGCCTATTTTGAGACGCAAAACGATTATTCTTTTCGAGCGAAAAAAGTGCTCACTTTTAGGCTCAAAACGATGCTCTTTTTGAGTGAAAAAGTGCTCATTTTTAGGCTAAAAAACGATGCTCTTTTTGAGTGAAAAAAACTCACTCCAAAATTGACATGGTGGCAGAGCTTTTTTTCAGTGGCTGAGTCTCAGTTGAGTGCCACTGAATTCAGTGACTGAAATTTCACTGGAATTCACTGAATTTTCGGGCCCCATAAGAAAAGCATGGGAAATTTGAGTTGATACGCTCTTTCGAGTGAGTAATTCATACTGAGCGGCAGTCAGATGTGCAAATTCGCGTTTGGGTATTTTCAAATCGTGCACTGTCAAAGTCTGAACCAAATGGTCCAAACTCATGCCCATAAAACTGTACGAATCGATGAATCTGAACTTGATGTCTGTATTGTCGTCATACTGGGTGAAAGATATGTATTTCTCTTTGTTTACAGGCAATAAACTGACTCGCCACCTCTTCGCTATATCTCGAATAATAAAATGGCTGTCGTATCCTGATAAATTATGGAAAACGATCGGCACAACGAAAGACTTTTTGTATGGCAAGTTGCACTGCGCATGCGTATATGCGCGAAAGGCACCACAATAGTGATTAAGGTCTTTTACAATTTTGTCGCCAGATTTTCACGGTTTTTCGCAGATATGGCAACATGGCGCGTTCATCAGGTGACGCAATCATGGGGACTATATTCAAAGTTTGGGATTCGACAATTTTGGCTATGTCCCCCATTCGCTGCGCAAACCAATCCATCGAATCCAAACCTCGATGGCTATCGTAAAATGACAAAGTGTCGTCATATGCACACTTGAAATAAAATCCGGCACTGAACGGAATATGTTTTTGGTACTTTTCCGTTTGAGAAGTGCACCCGGTGGCGGCATCTTCGAACGGTTCTAGAATCGACTCGAAATCAGCATATATTCCAAACCGTACCTTTTCTTTATGTACAAAGTCTCGAAATTACACGTGATCGTAGTGGGGGAACGAAATTTTACATGTGCTTGTTTTTTGACAATCAACCGTATGACTGGTCAATTTTTCTGCACTTGTGAAATAATTCAAACACCTGTCGCAAATTAATTTTTTATTATGGTTTTTACTTAGTTGTGCACTGACCAACCTAGATAAATCCTTGATCCAACAAAAATGATAGCGTATATCACTTTGATCGTCTATATCTGGCACCGCTTCGTAATCATTCAACTTTGGATGATATTCGTTTTGAATTAGGAGTAAATTGACATGACGATGTAATTTTTGTTTTGCGAGTCGACTCGGAACTGTGACGAAAAATGTCTCTTTGACCGGCTTGGGCTGGATTAATTCCAAAGTGTACACATTCACGGAAATGTTGTTTAATTTCTCGAATTTAACAATTTGCCTAAATTTCATCGGAAATTTTTGGCAATGGATTTTGGCAACTCGATGTAAGACGAACCGTTGCCGATGCCGGATTTGCTTGTATTTATTTCCAAACTGACAATTTTTTGGAGACTCCAGCCGCTCTCCTTTTCGGCGAATTCGGATAATTTATTTGGCACATGATCTATGAAGTTTTCGAGGAACCACCCTTTTAAATCAGCACCCCTATCAATCACAGCGTTTTTAGTGCTGAAATATTTGAAGTCGATGTTTTCACCATCTTGATTTAAACTGCTTTTGACGAATTCCCCGCAAAATGTCGCATTTACCTTAATCATATCCTGTTTTTTTAATAAATTTTTTACTCGTCGTTTGAATAAGGTATAAGCATCGTGGAAAAATGGCCGAATATCTTTATGGTTTATGATTATACCTGTACGCAAACGAGAAGCAAATGCAGACTTCAAATCATACCACCTGTGACGCGTGACGATAATTTTGATTTAGCCTCTTCGCCCTCATGACGAGCTCTCAAATTTTTGATGGAATTACGAATAATGTTTAAATGACCCGCCAAAGTTTGGAGTCTGCGTAGAGCCCCAATCGACTCCTCGGCCGATATGGCACTAGTCAAAAGACGAGCAGTCGTCTTGCACTGTACCAGCCATGTTTTTTGTTCATCGGCGGTGAATTTTTCCAATAAAATTCTTTCCACCTTCCTCAAAGTTTTGATCATATCAGCGGCCGAATTGGCAATAGCATCGGAATTCATCTTTATTCAAAAAATACAACAACACACAAAAATATGCGGAAAAATGAATGAAAAATCGAAAAAACTCACATTGTATGCGTGGAAAATGAGCACTACACTCTGGCTATCTCGAACAGTTAGTGCGGATGCTGCTGCTTACCGGACTTGTGTTCGCCCCTGTAGATGAGTACGTGCTGAGACTGTCAATTTGTTCAAGTTGCTCTTGAGGGCAGCGGTGGCTCTGTTTGGCAGGAATACTTTGAAATCTGCTAACTCGACAAGGATTGCCTCTCTGAATCTAGTGATTTTCACCTCCGCGTCTAATATCAACTGGGGCTCGTCCAACGGTAGCTCGGCCAACTTCTTCAACTCCTTCCTGCGGGCCAAACCAACCTTGTTAATTTCAACGATGTGAGACAACTGCGAAAGAGCGAAATATTTCACTCAAATATTCAAACAACATATTGTTTCATTCTCGCTGTATATTAAAAATGGAAAAAAATTTGATACGCACTGTATATATTTTGTTCCACACACGCTGTGTATATATGAAATCTATTTCATTCACGCCGTATATGAAATGGAAAAATTTGATACGCACTATTGTGTTCTAACACTATTGTGTTCCATACACGCTGTATATATAGACGCAACACTTTGCAAAAAAAATTAATAGCAAAAAATTCACAATTAAACCGGCAAAATCACAAGTACAATTTCACTACTGAGCACCAACAGATACGTCTGAACTCTTAGCTCACTTTCCTTAAACTGGACGCTGCAGCGCACTCTCCAATATATAGCGTTGGAATCCCCCCTCCAAAGACAAAGACAGAAAAAAAAACCCGATGAGTTATAGTGAGATGCCAAACATGCCTTATTTCCGACACAACACACACTGTGAGCCTCGAAACAATCTACGAATTTCCTGGAATTTCATCTTGTTTATCAATGACGAATATCCGTTGCCATTGCACACTACGTCGTTTCTGTTATGGTTCTCACGCTATTTTCTAGAAATTCGTCTGGACAACACGTTCACTCCGGTGACGTCATGTTTATCTCAACAAACGCTGCCTCTTAGCGTAAACAACAACCAGTGGCGGAGGCAATCCACAGGGTCTTGTCACCAGTGCCAGCGTCACATTACTAAAATTAACAGAAAACAAAAATCGATATATCTCGGCCCCCGGCGCTCCAGCGGGCCCCATCTTGTCTGGGGACGTTCCTCGTCATCGCCCCCACCCCCCGAACTTTCCCCCAGCTGATCCCAGTTACCCAATTCTACGTTCGTATGACAATAAAGAGTCTTAATTGACGAAATCTCGGGCCCGTTGGGCTCTAGCTTGCCCCCTATTCTGTGGGGACGTTCCTCGGTGGGACCCCCAGCCTGGAGCATCAGTCCCAGAGGTTATGTTATGATTTTCATTGTGATACGCACTTTGACATACTACTTTGGTATATCCCAAACCTGTGAAATTCTAATTTCAATACCAGTGAAACTCTCACAAAATTCTGACTACACAAATCAGATCGAAAATAGTTTTGTAAATGAAACCGAGCATTTTTCAAAAATTTTTGAATGAAGTTTCGAACTCGAATTTTGGCATGTTCTTTTACGTAAAAAAAAACATTAGTTTTTCCAATAAACTCAAAATTAACTATTTGAGGTTTCAAATGTTTTCCAAGCAATAAAAAATTACTAATGCGCTTTTTCTGATTTCGTGTATTTTCCTCAGTAACATTTTTCGTTCAATAGTATATTATGATATAATAACTTGTAAGTGCTTCAAACGTACTTTTACACGAATATAATCGCTATTTATAACTATATCTGCATCACGTACTTTTACACGAATATAATCGCTATTTATAACTATATCTGCATCATGACTTAAAGAACGATTCTTGAAATTAATTTAAGATGGAGATAATAATCCTTATATTTTAATATATAATCAGCTGGTTAAGTGTACATCTGATGTTACGTATTGTACACATGGAGAAAGCAATAGCTTTCGCTCATGAGTGGCAAGAACCCTGAAATCGATAAGAAGGTGTTTCCCGATTTGAATCGAAAAATAATTGCAGCCATTATTCAAAGAGCATTGAAAATTAGTTGTTGTAGTTGTGTAGTGTTTGCCAATAATCGAATATAATTATATAATTCAACGGTCGTATGGGGCAGTAGTTGTTTTCTATTGAATACTTGCCGACGAAAATACATTTTTTCTCGGTTTATGCGGAAGACTGGAATATGTAATTAATTTTTCGTTATTATGTTGTTTACAAGCTTAACTGTAATGAAACTAAGAAATTGAAGTTGTTACCTAGCAACAACTTTCGAAACATGGCGTGTTTTAATCTGTAAATCCCCACGAATTTTAATTCTTTGGACAAGGATTGATGCAGATATAATAAAAATAAAATCATGAGTGCTTTGTCACCCAACTTGTTCACAATTCACCGAGCAATTCACATATAGAACATGCTTGATGTTAATGGAGGTCTAGCCTAAAATAAGTCAGTTTGTTTCTAGTATTATCAGTAAACAATTCACATATTATATTTACCATTTTCACAAAATTTTCCTGTTTTTCCCAATGGACAGTCACACTCATAATGTGATAACTGTGGAACACATCGAGATTCTTCTGCACATTTAGAATAGTTACTATCGCATAAATTTCTTCTTGAAGAACATAAGGGTCCATACCAATCATCTTGACAAAGACACCTGAAAAACAAAAATCTCCTTCAGTATCAGCATTATTGGTTCAAAAATATTGGCTGTTGTAGATTGGATATTTTCGTATGGTCCCATCAGAATAATCTGTGAAATTACATTTGAAACCTGCATATATGTTTAATAACACTATTATAAAGTGCAAACCTCAAGCTTGAAATCATATACTTTATTTTTTATGTAGGATGTGTATGAGCGATTATTTTCAACATTTACATTATAGGTGAGATGAAAACTGAGGCAGGAGTAAAACCCAGTTTGTTCTTTGGCGTATATAAGAGACTTGTCTCACTAGTCTAAAATCGTTGCCTATGGTCCCAAGAGGGTACTGATTCCTGCTTCAGTATAATTATTTCATTTTAACTAAAATATCCATGACTTTCGGATCCTCCGTGAATATCGTAGAAGGTTATGTGAAGTGGGATAAAATACATTTTGGGTACTCAGATGCTGACATGTTATATTTGCATTAGGAAGTAGAAGTCTTCGGGAACGATATACACTTTTTCTTTTCCTTTTACTATAATTTTTAGCAAAGTTATAACATCTTATTTTCGACCCTGCCGTAAATGGCAGTGGCGGTTTAACGCGAGCCTGAAATTATATCGGAAATGTGCGAGGATTTTGTGAAAAATTACGTAGTATATTTCTTGTGGAGAATTGAATTATCTTTTGCCTTGTTGAAATTGTTTATTGATAAATTTTAAACTTTCCGAAACAACAGCAAAAAAAATTATTTTTCTGAGGCAAAAAACAAAATGGCGGCTTCAGAATCGGACCATAATTTCAATTCTTGCCTGCCATTATGAAGCCACCATTTTGTTTTTTTCCTCAGAAAAATTTCATAATTCATTGTCACCGAATTTATGTTAAATTAGCTTGCAAATGAAGTATCATAATTTGGAATACGGAACAGTTGTTTTTCCCGCAAGAGGGCGCTAAAATAGGAAGTTAGGTAGCGAAAATTGACATGGCTGAATTCCTTATGAAATTACCTTTTTAATCATGTGTCACACTCACTACTTTCCCTATCAAATTGTTTGGGTGATAGTGACCAACGGAAGGGGGAGAGGTATGACAGTTGAGGTTATGATAGGAAGATGTCCCCCTTGGATTAAAAATCAGCCTGTATATGCAGGATATGAATAAGCGATTATTTTCGAAAGAGAAGATAAGAGAAGAGAAGAGAAGACGAGGCCGGTTTTATACGTAAGTTGAAAATGATGCAGAAGTGATACAAAGTTTTTTTTTGGCATGTACAGTGACCGCCAAAAAGTATGTACCATATGGGAAAAAAGTTTATTATTAGAGTATTAGAAAAAATATTCTTGGGAAAAGTTGTGCATGTCCGATAACATAAAAATCGATTTTGACACATGTCACGTGATCGCTGGTATGGCGGCAAATTGAAAAAAATTACTATGAGAACGCAAAAAGTAGGGTAAAATGACAAGATATCAAAAAAAGTGATTTGAAAAAATTGCTTAATATTAAATTTTATACACATATACGAAGTTTGAAAAGATAATGAGAGAAAATTGAAAAAAGAATTTTTTTTTAAATATTTTCCTAGCTGTATAAAAATATCAAATTATTATCATATGAATAGCTTGACCATACTGAAACATTTGTATTTCAATGATAATGACAAAACTTTCTCATTTTCTCTACACCAGTAAGCACTAAATTAAAAAAATTGGATTTTGTTAAAACCCTGGCTGTTACATTCGTTCGTATCTAACGAAACGTTCGTGCACGATTATCATCAAAAATTGATTATAATCTGAAAAACACGATATTTTTTGATCTCCCTATCATCGCAATAATAGTGGAATTGTGATATATCTATTAGATACGAACCAATGTAACAGCAAGGGTTCTGAAAAAATTCAATTTTTTCAATTTAGTGCTCTCTGGTGTGGAGAAAATGAGAAAGTTTTGTTATTATCATCGGAATACAAATATTTTAGTATGGTCAAGCAATTCATAAGAAAATAATTTGACATATTTCTACAGCTAGAAAACTATTTTTAAAAAAATTGCTGTTTTCAATATTCCCACATAATTTTGTGAAACTTTGTATATGTGTATAAAATTGAATTCTAAGCAACTTTTTCAAATAACTTTTTTCGATATCTTGCCATTTTATCCGACCTTTTGACTATTCATGGTAATTTTTTTCAATTTGCCGCCATACCAGCGATCACGTGACATGTGTCAAAATCGATTTTTAGGTTATCGGACATGCACAAACTTTTCCCAAGAATCTTTTCTCCAACACTCTAATAATTAACTTTTTTCCCATATAGTACATACTTTTTGGCGGTCACTGTATAAGTGGGAAAGGTCATACTACTCTAAAATTGTTGCATATAGTCCAAAGAGCGTATGGGTTGCTGCTTTAGTATAATAATTCCATATTCATTAAATTATTCATGTTTTTCGGATCACCCGCAAACATCTGCGTGAAGTGCGACAAAACACAGTTTAGGTACTCAAATACTCGCATATTATATTTGCATGAGGAGGTAGAAGTTTTCAGAAATTATATAAACTTTTCCTTTTCCTTCTTCGATAATTTTTAGCAGAGTTATGACCAATCAAATATTCGGGTCCGCCAGAACTTACAGCGGCGGGCAAGCGTGAACCTGAAATTTGATGTCGACGTTCAATCACGTTTCCTGAGAAAACTAGCGCATTTCATAAAAAATTACTAGGAATCATTTTAGTGGAAAATTGAATTGTCTTTCACCTTGTGGAGTAGTTTTTTCGATAAATCATATACTCTCCAAGATTACAGCAAAGATCTATTCATTTATTAATAAACGAAAAATAAAATATGTTCCACCCCTGGAATTTTGATAAACAATTTAATTTTTTTTTTCATGTTTATCATCGTTCCAACAAATAGCATACCAAGTTTTGTGGTTTTACAATCGATCCTCGTCTCAAAACCCAATCGTACTGGATTATAACTACAAGCCCATGAGTTTGAATCCATTTATCTATTTCTTGATGATATGTCTACCAGTGTGGTTGATACTTTCTTCTTACCTTACTATGTATACCATAAATTATACAGTACTTACATGAAAGTGCTACCATGATGCAAACAGGCTCCGCCATTTTGACAACTTCGATCGTAGCATTCACTTGTCGCGCACTGACCGACTGCTCTTCCGAACGATTTCGTTTTTCCTTGAAAAGGAATAACTACACTACCAGATTTCATTTCAAGGTCATAAATGCACCCTGAAAATCCTGTATGCAGGGGTAGGTCGTGAGGTAGCGTGGAGAAGTTTTTAGAGTCATGTCCACCTGAAAATGGGTCTTGAGATTTGTATGTTTTTAGAGGTTGAGT
Source organism: Chrysolina haemoptera (assembly GCA_958298965.1). Lineage (NCBI taxonomy): Eukaryota > Metazoa > Arthropoda > Insecta > Coleoptera > Chrysomelidae > Chrysolina > Chrysolina haemoptera. The sequence goes on along the minus strand of OY282602.1, from coordinate 17,862,219 downwards.
GTACATACCAATGTATAGGAGAGGCGCAACGTCAAGTTGTACCAGCGTACCGGGAGATCTTCCGGTGGTATTTCCCAAGTTTTCAACGAACAGCCAAGCTCGTCGTCCAGAGTGTCCCAACCGAACGAGATAATCTCTGGCTCCTTTTTTTATGGGCTGTGATGTGAAAATTCTCCTAGGTCCTGAATATGAAAAAACAGATTATTGTACTGTCCCCCGGGTGTGAAGATCACAACTGTTTCGTTGTAATGATCTTGCAAAGATAACTGTTGCGGGTGGAAAGGGTTTTAACCATAGAAATATATTATATATCTTACTCTAGAATGCTAATACCATAGGCCGAAAGTGATGTAAAAAGTTTAGACTAGTGAGCACTGCGCTTGTGCGTCATCAGTGATTTCTGTAGCAGACCCGGTTTCAGCAAATTATTATGGTACTGGTAATAGTGAGCGTTATGGAAGGAAACATTCACGAAATGTATGTTGTTCTACTACTATCATTTGTGCATACATATTGTTAATTCTCAATCTCAGGAAGTGTTCTTAGTTTATTTTACAAGCTTTCATTTAGTTTCATCTGTCCCGGTGGTAATGTCTGTAATCAAATATTGCAGGTTGAATATCACACACTTCTAATCGTCCAATTGATTTGAAATTTGGCAGATGTACATAATTCTGGTGACAACGAATCATTTTTTTTTTTAAGAAAAAAAATGCGAGCTCCAAAACAGCGGACGAGTTTTGTAATTATGATCCGATTCTATTCAAAATTGGTATCTGGGGGTTCTTGGGGTCGGCAATTATGATTCTTCTGTCAAAATTGAAAAATTCAAGATGGCAGCTCCAATATGGTGGACAAATTTTGTAATTATGATTATATTCTATTCAAAATTGGTGTCCGAGTGTTTTTGGTGTCGGCAATTATGATTCTTCTGTCAATATTGAAAAATTCAAGATGGCAGCTCCAATATGGTGGACAAATTTTGTAATTATGATTAGATTCTATTCAAAATTGGTGTCCGAGTGTTTTTGGTGTCGGCAATTATGATTCTTCTGTCAATATTGAATAATTCAAGATGGCGGCTCTAATATGGCGCACAAGTTTTTTAATTATGATCCAATTCTATTCAAAATTTGTATCTGGGGGTTTTCGGGATCGAAGATTATGATTTTTTCGTTAAAATTGGAAAATTCAAGATGGCGAAACCAATATGGGGGACGAGTTTTGTAATTATGATCCGATTCTATGCAAAATTGGTATCTGCGGGGGCTTTGTCTGAAATACATATATCAATGCTTACTAACTAAAAAGTACAAAATAAAATAATATTAAAAAAACTTTTTAAAAAGTAGCTTTTATTTGAATCTATATTATGAAAGATGATTGGAAATAAGATCGGAAAACTATATCGTCGGGTGACAGGAAAAACTCACTAAGTACTTTTTCGTCACTGAGTACTTTTTCGTTAATAACTAATAATATATAAAAAAAAATATTTAAAATTATAAAATACTCAGATGTAAAGTAAAATTTGTTTCATCATTATGTTCGATTTGGCAGTGAATTGCTTTTCAAATGGATTTATGTTTAAAAAAAGTAAGAAACCTTTAATTATCTCAATTCTTTAAATATAGTACTTAGTGAGTTCTTCCTGTCACCCGACGATATACATGTACTTGTGACTGTTTTAGTCAATTTGAATACATCTGTTTACACATGTATGATTCCAAATATTCCGCGAAGGCCATCAGCTTTGTTTTTTATTATGTATGTATTATTTATAGCAATGACTAATTTTTGTCCCAATGTTACTGAGATTTTTCGGTGTTCATGGACATGTAAATTATAATTTTTTTTACTTTGAATGAGGACATTAGTAAATTTAAAGCAATGCATAAGGACAAATTTATAAATTGCCCTTTCAGAATAGTTTAAAATAATTGACTGACAGGAAAAGAAATCCCAAACATGCAGTTGAATGAATTTTGATAGCCAGTTGTTAATAAATAAAAAGGCAATCGAAATATTTGTCAACTTTATTTATGTCAAAAATATAAAAGAAAAGACGAAAATTAGGGTTTAACTTTTGATGAACAAAAGTTGTTCGTCCTTATTTTATTTTATACTATACCTAAGTCTCTTCAATGGTACACCAGAAGATAGTGAATACCTATTCAATTCCAAAACAAAAGTAACCGTTGGTTTCACATAGATTCTACTGCTCTTTTTACATAAATCTTCATGAGGAAAGTGCCTGCTGCAAATTACATTTTTATCACTTAAATGTTCTGCTTTGGGGTCTCTTCCTAACGCCCTTAACCAAGAATCATGCCTCTTTTTCGTCAAACTAAAATAATTAACTCTTTTTAGCGAAGTAGTAATATTAAAAAAAGTCGTTACATACCAAAAATAATTTATTCCAGGTATTTTCCCTTTGCTTCCACACCACAACACTAAACAGTTCATTGTTTATCTATCCGAGAAGAAATACTATCTGTTTTATAAGAAAATATCTATCAACAAAATTAATGCTAATTCACGAACAATAAAAGAACTAGCAACAAATACAAACACTACAAAAAACAAGACAAAATCTGAAACACTGAAACATAGAGATCACAAACAAACAAGTAGGCTATCTGAAATATCATAAGCATACACCTAAAACCGTCTCTAAATTGTCTGAATGCTGTCAAGTCTGCCTGTTAATGAATAAGCGCTGTTGCACGATCATTATAATTATAGTAGCATCGTAGGATACGTTATTGTACTTGTTTCCTTCGCGCCTAAAATTGAGAGTAATCTATCTCTATACGAGTCTTTCGGTTTCACAAAGTCGTGAATATGCTGAGAAATTTTTCTCTTTTACATTGTATGGGTTTTATTGCCTCATGACCCCAAACTTTGAATTGGAACGACGAACAATTTTGAAACTTGGCAACGAGCTACATAAAGTACCCTGTTGATGAACATGCGTACAACGGTTTTCAGGTTGCATATGCGCCCCGCTTTTCTCCGTGAGTATTGGTGGGATTAGTATTCTAGAGTAAGATATATATTTCTATGGTTTTAACTCAAGTGATCGAAACACCGCATTACTTGAGATCGGAAGTTGAAAGTTTAGGCGCTCTTCACCACAAGCTCGCTCGCTAGTTTTTCGAATACTTCTGAAAGTTATTCGAGATGGTGCAACTGTCTGATGAAACGGTCATAGAATCAATTCAAGAAATAGAAGCAAAACACCAAAACTACGTCACTTTCACTCGACGCGCGTTTGGCCAACACGGTTAGCATCCTCAAGAGCTATAAGCTAGCTTACTACGCTAGAGAACAAAATTCCAATCCTATTATACCTACTACTTATCTGCGTGGTTATTTGCATTCATTATCTATTTTAAAAATTATCTACTCGAATTGTTTACTATAAATCAGAAACTGCCTACTCCAAACTACTTGTTTTGTATTTGATGACACTTGGATTAATGACTAACATTATATTGATATATTAATATTTACTTTACAAACATATTTGAAAACGAGAAAAAATATTAGTATAGGTAGTAAAATAACGAATAATAATAAACTAAGTCATGATAACTAATGAAGACTAATTAATTATGAAGGAAAGAAACGTGCATTGTACTATGAACTTGAACAAAGGGCTGTACGGAATGGGGCCCTTATCGGTATTCATACTATTTTTACACTTCGCAATTTCTAGACTAAGATGCCTAAAAACCCTGGTGTACCGACTTATACCTGCAAATCTGTGGGATAAAACGAGAGACATTCGCCAACTTGATTACGAGAAAACAAATGTATCCGTGGGTTGTTTTTCGAATATCCCGCGACACTTGAGTGCACCGCCACAGTCGGTTTTCTTGTTAGGGTTAATTTTCATGAACAGAAGTTTTTCCAACGATTCACGAACATGAAATTACTTAATAAGACAATATAATTATTGGAATGTACGGAATCACTGTCCCCAATCAGTTCTATTTGTTACATTTTCGACATGATTTATTAATTTTTTTGCTGAAATATAATTAACTCAAATTTCATATAAAAGTATTGCAGTTCATCTGCATCGCATGGAAATTCACAATTAGCACCTGTCAATCTTATGCGCAGCGCATGCTCTCGCGCTGATATCTGTGCATTTATGCCCGAGTTTTCACTATAAACTTTTTTAAAGAAATATAGAATAATTTTGTGGCTGTGAGTTTAATTGCATTTGGGATTTGATATTTGTGCTGAGTTAAAAGTGTTATATTGTTCTTCCACTTTTAAAAAACCGTTTAATATGACATTTAATAGTAAAAATATTTCTATTGTGCAATTTTGTTCGACAGAAAAGTGTATTTTTTAATCAAGGAATAAAAGGAATGAATGGAAAATAACCAAAACTTTAACAAGCTTACAGAAGACAAAACATTGATAAATTTCAGTGGGAATGGAGAAAAATTTATATTTTTTACTTTATCGCGGACTTTCGCTACTTATGGAAGATTTCAAGAAACGGTAAGATATAAAAACGCATCCAGAGTTGATTGAATTGATTATAAAACATTTTTGCCATAAAATATTGTGAACATGATCAAGTTATTAAAATATAAGGAAAATTAATAATGTAAGAAAATTGCACATTTTTTTATTACACCACAACTATTGGCTTTCAAATGGTTTTTAGATTTTTTTTGGAAAAAATTACACAATTTTAGTAGTGTTATTTTTTCAATAAATCTTTTGATCTTCCATTTCGAGTATGGACTATTACTTTTGTATGGTAATAAAAAAGTTTAACAAAATTCCTTAAAATTCAATTAGCAATCACAATCAGCATTTCCTTGGAATGTTGACAGTGTGGACACGAGGAAGATGACGCCATCTCTGGAGTGGATTATAAAAGTAGACCACTAATTCATCTTTTTGTCTTCAAAAAATTCTAAACAAAATCTAATCAGGTTTTTAGACATCTTATTCTAGACTATCGAATGCATCGTCTGCGGTCATGAACCTGTCTAATTAATCTCAAACTTGTGTCATCAAATCGGTGGTCGTGATCAAAAGCATGTTGAGCCACACTCGATTTTTCTGGTCTCGAAAATTTGGATATGGGCAATGTGCTCTCGGAACCGTACTTTCATAGCCCTACGGGTCTGGCCCACATACTTCTTCTCGCAGTCCTTATAGACCGTCAGCTAGTGACAGATTTAGGTGCCCCTCTTTCGCATACAAGCCTCGAATAAGGTTGAAAAGTATATCGATTTGGAGTAAAATGAAGAAATTTTTACGAGTGACTCCTGGGGATAACATACCGAGAATTCGATTTTTCAGAACAGTGCTTATTTGTTTTGAGAAAAAAAGTATTCATGAACATATGTTCGGAGTTGCTTCTTTTCTGAGATACAGGGCATTGATTTTTTTTTCAAACGCCTTTGTATCCCAGAAACGAAGCAACTCCGGACATATGTTCATAGGAACTTTTTTCCTTAAGGCGACTTAACGAATCACCCTCTGTAGTTTCGTACCGTAAATAGAAACACGAGGAAAACAAATAAGCACTGTTCTGAAAAATCGAATTCTCGGTATGTTATCCCCAGGAGCCACTCGTAAAAATATCTTCATTTTACTCCAAATCGATATACTTTTCAACCCTATTCGAGGCTTGTATGCGAAAATGTGGCACCTAAATCTGTCACTAGCTGACGGTCTATTACAGCTAATCTCATAAATCTCCGACTTTTCTTTTTCTTCCGTCTTATCTTTGGGAGTATCCAAGATTTGTTGCAGTTCATATGAAGTCTTGTATACCACCTTCATATTGAGGGTTCTGAAAATGCTGTCGAAACCTCGAGTAACTCGAGGTTCGTATGGAATAACGATATATTTAGAAGGGGTTTCCTCTGTTTGAAGAGTCGTAGAGTTACGAAGAGATCTCCCTAATCAGTTCGTCAACCAAGTCCACAGAATAACCGTTCAACTTAGCCACTTCCCCGATGATCATTTTCTCAGTTTTGAATCTCTCTTTGTTGAGTGGAAACGACAAGAGTCAATTCACCAAGAAAGTCAATCCCGCCATTTTGTGCTGTATGCAATGGGATGTATCTGAGTGTGTTCGTGTCCTTCCTCTAGATATCGAATTCAAGCAGATTTTGGTCGTTCCTAATTACTAATACATCTAAAAATGGCAACTGTTTTTCGTTTTCAGTTTCATATGTGAACGATATGGTTTGAAACAGGGTATTCAATTCTGAAACAGAACTGCCTACGTCGACTTGTTTTGTATCAAAAATAGCGAACACGTCGTCCACATATCTTACCCAAACTCTAAGAAAATAGCTGAAGCTCTTGCTTTCATCTCAAACTTACTCATAAACAAATTAGCCAGGAAGGGAGACAGAGGATTGCTCTCAAAGATAAGACGGAAGTAAGAGAAAAATCGGGGATTAATGAGATTAGCTGTATAAGGACTGCGAGAAGAAGTATGTTGGCCATACCCGTAGGGCCATGAAAGTACGGTTCCGAGAGCACATTGCCCATATCCAAATTTTCGAGACCAGAAAAATCGAGTGTGGCTCAACATGCTTCGAACCACGACCACCGATTTGATGACACAAGATTAGACAGGTTCACTCCTACAGTACCAGAAATACCAGAAATAAAATTCCGGCATCCCAGGCTGTTTTGAAATGAAATCAAAGTTTTTTACTTCTTTGTTAGTCATCATTGTAATACTGTATTCCGTCTTGTATGAAACTGAAACCATGTTAACACCCATTATTCATGACTTTTTTTTAAATTTTATATTGACTTATCCTATATATTGTTATCGGTAGTATTATATGCGATATCATTAGGTTCAAAAACTTCTGCAATTGGTTTCGCACCAAGGATTTTATTTATTTATGAGGTTGACATATATTGTTATATTGAGCCTGCTTTAGGGGTGATAATGTAAAATGCACTAATAGATTTTAATGCCTTTTTATATGAGCTATAATGACTAACTAATAAACTTGGAACGTAAAGAATTTAATAACTCGGAAATTTGTAACAATCAGTTATTTAATACTTGAAAAATGGGAAAAGTAAATTTCTATGTTTTTGTACCACTTTATATTTATAACCTTTAGTTACTGCAGTTTCGTCCTACATCCATCAATTTATTTAATAGTTATTTATGTAATCAGTAAAGTTATGAAAAGATCGATATTGTTCGATGAGTGTAATATTTGCCAAAACGAGCGAACGGAATGAGTGAGTTTTTCAAATTACGCGAGTCGAACAAATAAATTTTTTCATAACGTATTTCGTACAAAATTTTATCTAATGATATCATTTCATGAATATAATACAATGGTTTTCTCCTGATCTGGGACAGTGGCATTGGCACTTGTCAGAATGAATATTTAATAAGCAATATCAAACGTGTCAGACTTATGTCAAAAATGTGAGTAGTTCTTCCGACGAAATAGCGTCTGATACAGAAGAATCGGCAAATAAAACATAAAATGAATTATTAATACCATAAAAATCTAAAGTTAGATATGACGCAGTTTTGAATATTTTCAAAGGTAAAATTATTAGTTTCGTATTCTATTTCATTATACAACTAGTTGGTTAATGAATATTACGCAACTCATTTTCACTTGTCTCAAGTGACAGTTTTGAAAAAACTGACGTTTCATAATTCACAAACTTCATGTAAAATCTGTCTCTTCGAAACTGAATTAGATAAAAGTTTTTTTGCACTTCCGGGACTAAAGTGCCAACTTTTATCCCGTATAACAGGGACTAAAATGTATCTTTCAGTCCCTAGGGAGATAAAGTTGGATGTCAAATCCCTAGGGAAATAAAGTAAAAATCAAGCATTACCGCAGCTACACTATTAATAACTAGGACAAAAATTAGGAAATATTCCATTATAAATCTTTATTGATTGAATTAAGATTGTATGTGATATTAACATTATTACAATTGATGAAACTAAAGGTAGATTCATGCAAGCATAAATCTAAACTTGAATGAATTTAAAACTAAAAGTAAGAATATAAAACAATGTAATGAAATGGAGGTGTTCACGCAAAAAATTAAGCAATTAAAATTAACATTAAAACTAAGAAAGATGGCCAACTTTCAACTAATAACTTAATTTCTTCCATAAATTAGAAACGGCGCATGCGTAGACTCTTTGCTCACAGCTGATTGCTTTCAAAGAATTCAAAGAGGAAACCGCCTTATATGTCACTGAAACCATGTTAACACTATAGTTATTTATGACTTTTTTCAAATTTTATATTGACTTATCCTATCTATTTTTATCGATAGTTGAAAGGGTTAATAAACATTTCATTATTTATTCTATCATATTTTCAGTAGATTGAAATAATTTGAAATATGTAGTGTTTCTCGAAAATACAGAGTTGTATGGGTTTATACCAGGTGGTTTGGAAGTTATGGTGGAATTCATGTCACAAAATGGCTTCTTTCAACATCAAATATCCCAAAATCAATAATTTGGATAATTTGGAAATTTTCACACCAGTATTTTCATTTCCTATTCATATTTTCATCAAATTACGCTTTTCCCATACAGGGAAAAAAACACTCGGATTAGTTTGTCAGATCAATAAGTAAAACATAACCCTTACCCGATCCCAAGTTCCAAGTGAGCATTAAATATCCTTTCACAAAACTAACTGCAATATGATCAGAGTAGAAATCATGGTGACCAGCTTGACCGATGAATAAAAGAAGAGAAATTTGCTCCATCGTGGTTGGCGTAAACCTGAATTTGAGTTCCATGTTCTTCGATATGCCATCTGGGAAAGGGTATGCTACAAATGATGAAAGGCCTCTAACAGTCGATGAGAAGTACGGCTCCCTTACTATCAGATCTGTAAAAAAATCAAGGTAAATAAGATTAAATGTAATGGAAGTCTATCGAAATGAAGTAGGTAACCTCTTTACAGCATCCAAGTTACTAATTGCTCCAGTAATGAATGTTTCATTGTTGCAAACTCCAAATGGAATGGTTATTTATGCAACAAGTGCAAAAAGTAAGTGTTGTCCAACTTGGCCTAACAGCCTCGTCGAACAATTTCACGTCGAGTGCAATAAAAAAATTTGCACGAGTTGCATACAACATTTTTTCTACGTTCATGCAAAAGGCAAAAAATTATTTAATATGGTGCGGCACTAGGTGTAGGAAAATGAAAAGCGCAACTTAAATACATGATTATTACCATCGATTTACATCGAAACAGATCACCGTCATCTATTTTTCCATTAATATTACTCGTTTCAAAACTTTCAATTCTGTTGCATTATAAAAATCAAAATCGTTGTAGCCGTGAGCGCGTATGTTATCACGAGGTGTGGTCATAGTACAGACAGTTTTCTCTATGCAGGTAGACGGTTTAGAACAAATCGGATCAGTTTTCATTATGGAGTTATTCTCGGGAAGGCATTGTTTGTTTAACTCTGGCTGCTAACATTAATACAAGATAATATAAAATATATAAATGTTTAAAACGTATCGCCAATTTCACAGAATATCTGCTAAATATGTAGTGGATTTGAACGTTTATATTTGTCATGATGACAGCACGTTGAAGTAGAATATGAGTGCAATATAAACTTTATTGCACTAGTGCAATAAGGAACTTCTTTTTTTACTAAATGTTGTTCAATAAAGTTTTGCTTTTTGCATCAATATAGAAAAATGTTGTTTTAATGTACTGGCCACATTTATGGTACTGGAGCGCACAATATCATATTGTTAGATCAATGTAAGAACAGAAACGATAGAGGTGTCATTATTTGTGATAATAAGTATAGAATTACAACCAGAGAGCATACAATTACGACAATTGATGGATTCAGAGTGTAGCATACTTCACATGGGCAATTCTTGAATGGAACTTAGAAGAATTTATCGCGACAAAAATTCAGATATGTTTTTTTCAAAGATTCCATCTCTCTTCCAGAAACTAGACTCTGTTTTTTTTTTTAAGAACTGTTTCACCTTACGTCAGACTTTTTTTCATTCAGGGTCCATACTTAATTGCTACTTTGAAGATTTTCAAGAGATATTTTCTGTCCTATAGAGTTCAGCATCAAAATATCAACTCTGTTATAATAATAATAATAATTTTATTGTCTGCCTCAAAATAATAATTGGTACATACATAAATTCAACATTTGACAAAAATTATGGCAAACAAAAGGTGGAGTGTTAGGTCTGATTCTTCCACACTCTCCTAAAAATGAAATAATAATAATAATATTCTATGTAAACCCTAAGCAACTACAATGTTTTTCAACGAATGGACATATAAATAGTCAATAGAAATAAAAAAGTAAATGGAAACATTTAAATCCGTGCATATCCAATTAGAAAATGAAACAGTTGAAGCAAATATCATTTCATGTAAGTAATTCAATTTTTTGTTTCTTTTTATAGAAGTTCAGATATAGGGAGAATTTTGGTATATCTAGTGAATTACTTTCCGATGCGATCTGATATGAAATAGTTATTTACCTAACAAGTGCGGAAAGTAGTACTTTTCCGCACGCGACGGCAGTTGCACGAACGACGCGAAGCGGAGTTCGGGCAAGCCGTTAAGGGCGGAAAAGACATTTTCCGTAAGAGTTAGGTACAATATTTTTCCTACGAGTGTTTTTGTCAATCTTATTTATGAAAAAACAAGGTTTTTAATAAACAAGTTTTCATAATAATGCTACAAAATGACTAATACGACAGAATAGTTACATAGATCATTTATTTAGTTGTAAATATCCTCATTTTCAAAAATACAAAAATCGTGCGGAAAAGTAAAAATCGTGCGGAAAAGTAAAAATCGTGCGGGAAAGTAACTTTTCCGCACGATTTTAAATCGTACGGAAAAGTACAACTTTCAAAACAAAAAATCGTGCGGAAAAGTTACTTTTCCGCACGCTCGTAGGAAAAAGAAGATTTATATATTTCTTCATTATCTTTGGGAATATCAATCAGATTCTTCCTTCTCAAATTCAGATTGTGGATATCAGTTCTTGATTTTTCTGTACAGATATTCCGGAGTTTTGTTCTTGAGGATTTTATAAAAGAGACAACGCCAAAGTTTCCGACGGTTGACCATGTTAAGCCAGCCCATTTCTTTCAATTTATGAGATATCCTATTTCTCCTTCCTAGGCCATATGGATTAGACGCTTTCATTTCCAAACACAACAGCACATGACTTCGAGGTATTCATTTTCAGATGATGTTTTTCCGATAAAGATACAAGCGTTGCCAAATCATTATTGAGCATGTGATTTACTTGTTGTATCAATTTGAAACAATAATACAAAAATAAACTTGCGTGCATACAAATGATAATTGCAGTGGGAAAAATAGGAATGAAATTTCGATGTATATAATGTGTATAAAAAAGGACCCAAAATTCTACCCTGCGGTACACCTTGCCGTAGAGGTAAAGAACTCGATACGTCATCACCCATTTTTACCTGTTGTTCACGACTGGTTAAGAATGACTCGAGCAGTTCTACTGCTTCTCTGCTAACGCCAATAAAATTTGAAATTGATAATAAAATTTGATGATTCAGTGTATCAAAAGCACGAGAGTAATCAATCATAATTGGGACGCAAATTTTGTTATTTTCCAATGAGTAGACGATATCATCAGTTACAGCACTCAAGGCCGAGAAAACTTTTGAAAACGTTGGCAAAATACTAATACTTCGTAGATGACTGGAGCATTTGTGATCTTTGGTAATGGTAGCAAACGCTTTTTTCCAAGCAACAGCTAAGCAGTTAAGCAGCTATTGAAAATATCTGTCATCAGAAATGGCACAATAAAGTGGCAGCATAGAATGATGATTTGAATGATCAAGTTGTCAAAACCAAAAGCTTTAGTCCTGATCCCATTAATAATTTGTGAAACTTCTCTTCCATTTGTACGTTTAAAACAAAGTCCCTAGGGAGATAAAGTTGCATTTCAAATCCTAAGGACATAAAGTAAAAATCAAACATTACCGCAGGTACACTATTAATAACTAGGACAAAAATTAGGAAATATTCCATTATAAATCTTTATTGATTGAATTAACATTGTATGTGATATCCACATTATTACAATTGATGAAACTGAATGGGCGATTATTTGTATTTGATAAGTGAATATTAGAAGAAAGTGAAGAGATGTTATGTTTTTGACGTATCGGTTAATGTCAACATTAACTGAAATGATACTGAATTGAAAAATTGTGATGACACCGTTGCTATGACGTTACCTACCGAGTAATCCAAGTACCATGTTGTAATTATTATTGAAATTCATAATACTGGGAAGTGCAAAAAATAGAGTATATGCCGAAGGACTAAAGTAATATTTTATCCCTTACGTGGTTATTGGCACTCGGACTCATGCAAATATAATATGCGAGTATTTGAGTACCTAAAATGTGTTTTGTCGCACTTCACGGAGATGTTTGCGGATGATCCGAAAATCGTGAATAATTTAGTAAATAAAGCTAAAGCTAAAGCAGCAACACATATCCTCTTTGGACTATATGCAACAATTTTAGAGTAGTGAGATAGGTCCCTCTTATACATGCCAAAACATATATTTTGTTTTACTCGTTCCTCATTTTCAACTTACCCATAAAACCGGCATTCTCTTCAGTAAATGTTGAAAATAATAGCTTATTTATATCCTGCGTATATGTTTAAAAAAACTGGTGTGAAGTGCAAACCTCAAGCTTGAAAACACATACTGCATTTTTTATGTAGGACGTGTATGAGCGATTATTTTCACCATTTACTGAAGAAACCGTCGGGATTATGGGTGATATGAAACTGAAGGCAGGAGTAAAACCCAGTTTTTTCTTTGGCATGTATAAGTGAGACTTGTCTCACTAGTTTTAAATCGTTGCATATGGTCCAAAGAGGTTACTGATTCCTGCTTCAGTATAATTATTTCATATCATCAAAAAATATCCATGACTTTCGGATCCCCTGTAAATATCGTAGAAGGGTTATGTGAAGTGGGACAAAACACATTTTGGGTAATCAGATACTCGCATGTTATATTTGCATAAGGAAGTAGAAGTCTTCAGAAACGATATTCACTTTTTCTTTTTCTTCTACTATAATGTTTAGCAAAGTTATGACAATATTTTATACGTTCTAGCATGTTTCCTACGTTATCATATCCGGTGTCAGCAACAAACACTTTCTACCTTCGAAACTTAACTCAAAGAAAGTCATCAAATTATCTCATGGCGATGGATTTTTCTTCGATGTAAACTGAATGACAATAAAAAAACAGAAAATAAATCGCACTTTAAATTTTTAGGTGTACCATTAGAACAGATCACAAATAACGCCATTGTTAATTTGATTGCCGAAATTACGATTGTCTCTGGAAATTGGCTACCTGCAACGTCGGTCTTACCATTCTCACAGAAGTGTCCGTGTTTTCCATATGGACAAAGACAAATATAACCACTATTGGTGAAGGGTATACACGTTCCACCGAACAGACAGGGATTGTCATCACATACTGAAATCTCACAATTTGTTCCCAAATATCTGAAAGAGAGATGTCGTTACTTTTTAAATGAGTTTGGGGATATTTTTTGTTTGTTTTATATACCCATTTCGGCAGTGGCAATGCCATTTATCTCCTACTGAACTACAGGATGCCCCGTGGCGGCAAGGATTTGAAAGACACGCTAGAGAAGAACACTCTGTAACTTCCTGGCCATCTTCAGCATCTTCGTAAATGTTCACTTTTCGATTGCTTATCTGTAAATCAAAAACTTACCTAACAAGAACCAAATAACAAATATTTGCAATCATTTATCGTTATGAACTGCTACGTATTTCGAACGCCACAATACCTAGTAATTTACGTAACAAGTCCGACAAATAATGTTTTTTGGACAAGTGGACAAAATTCTGGACGTCTGCGAGTCCAAAAAAATATTTTCGGACGTGTTGCGTACAACTTCTTTTCGGACCACATTTTAATAGGAATGCCATTATAGGTGTATTCGTGTGTTTATGAAACTCCATAAAGAGTATGTTTTATCCGGTCAGATGGGTGAAGATCGACCTCTATTTCGTCTCTTAGACTAATTTATCATATTTCTTTGTTGAACAAAATTTGGAGCATTTTAGTTCTTACTTATTTGTATTAAATATTTAAATTCGAACAGAAGATAGGTGCTAACAGAAACATTTTAATTATTATTTATATTAAAATTCGAGCACTTCCCGGCCTAGTCAGGGAAGTACATACTTCCCAGACTATATATATATATATATATATATACCTTTTCCATTTTGATATATGATATCTGTGGGAGTCGATGAAATATCTATTAATATACTAAAAAAAAATGTTTTAGCTTTATCAATAAATTATTTTTGACTGGCATATTTCCCTCCTGCTTGAAAACTGGAATTGTTGATACCTTTATTTGAGTCGTAATGTGGATGCTCCTTCAAGTTATTGACGTCTCTTTTGTCTGTTATATCATAGTTCGAGAATTTTTGACGGAGAGTATCAAATAAATTAAATAGTAAAATAATAATAATAATAATAATTTTATTATCTGCTCAAAATAACTGGTAAATACATACATTCAAAATTTGACAAAAATTATGGCAAACAAAAGGTGGAGTGTTAGGTCTGATGACCGATCCTTCCACACTCTCGACAATGTCAAAGTATACCCTTCTCTCCAAATATTTCCACCATGTGGAAAATATGAGGCAAACATCTGACAGAAAACAACTACTTCCCTGATTAATACCACGATGAACATTGAATTACATGCATCTGGCAGATATTTCTGCAACGTTCTTCCAATTGATTATTGTATTTATACAGCAAATTATCCTTCATTTGGCTGGAGGAGACCACCTGCAGACGCGTTTCGCGGTTATTGCCGCTCGTCAGTGACAGGGTAGGTCGGACAACATTAGAGTCGTCGAATGAAAGATAATATGCTGTATAATTACAATAAGCAATTGGAACTGACTCTTCTTGGAAGAACCTTGCACAAATATCTGTCAGTTGTAATCAAATGTCCATCGTGGTATTAGCCAGAGAAGTAGTTGTTTTCTGTCAGATGTTTGCCTCATATTTTCCACATGGTGGAGATATTTGGAAAGAAGGGAACTTCGACATTATCGATTTTACAATTTCATTTATTAAATCATAGTTAATTGAAAATAATTCAAAAAAATACTATTAAATGTCCTAGAAAATAATAAGATATTAATATCTTGTGTAAAATTTTGTTTTCAGTTATCAACTAACACCAACAATGCATAGTTTTTGCGTAAATCACGGAACACTTCTAAAAAATTGTACTGTGATGGAATCAGAGCCACTGTCCACAATTGCGTAAAATCACATGTCCCAGACAGGATGAAAATGGTCAGAAAACAAAATATTAACTCGGAGGGTTCAAAAATCCATTGTGGTATTCCTCAAGTATCAATATTCGGGACTGGTTTCTTTCTATTGAACTATAGAACTTAAACATCATGGTGGAATCGACAACCGAAATATTAAGATTTATTGCCTTTCAAAAGTTCGGCTCCGTTTCTCCAGTGCACGAATCCCAGTACACAAATCAAATACAAATACTATTTCAAACACATACAATATCGGAAACTTTTCATCTGTGGTATAGACAGAAATCAACGCGAGCAACAAGGAACGCAATGCTATGATGATACCACATAAATAAGAGAGATGCACTACTGCGCGCCTCTCCTGTTGCCTCGCCCGACGAATTAACAGCTCAGTTGATATCCCTTCCTCGAGCGAGTAGAGATTTTTTTTTTAAGAGTTTGTTCAATATATATTCAACAAATATAAATATGCGATATACAAAAAATAAAATAAAACTAAATATAATATCAAATGTGTGATTTGATTCCCTCCTGGTCGTAGAAGAGTACGTATGCTTTTCCGCTAACAATGGATTTTTCTGAAATTGGGGACACATGAGAATCGTTGTACTCGTGCCACGTGCCTGTATATGGATGCCTACAGTAAGCAGTGTAGTGCCCGCTAGATGTAGTCCCGCTGTGATTCGACAATGCGTACAAGTTATAGCGACAAGGGTAAGATGTCTAAAAACCCTGGTGTACCGACTTATACCTGTAAATCTGTGGGATAAATCGAGAGACATTCGCCAACTTGATTACGAGAAAACAAATGAATCCATGGGCTGTTTTTCGAATATCCCGCGACACTTGAGTGCACCGCCACCGTCGGTTTTCTTGTTTGGGTTAATTTTCATGAACAGAAGTTTTGCCCACCATTCACGAACATGAAATTAATAAAACAAAATAGTTATTGGAATATACGGAATCACTGTCCCCAATCAGTTCTATTTGTTACATTTTCGACATGATTTATTTTATTTTTTGCTGAAATTTCAAATTTCACATAGAAGTATTGCAGTTCAGCTGGATCGCATGTAAATTCATCATTAGCACCTGTCAATCTTATGTGCAGCGCATGCTCTCGCGCTGATATCTTTGCATTTGTGCCCGAGTTTTCACTATAAACTTTTTTAAAGAAATAAATAATAATTTTGTGGCTTCGAGTTTAATTGCATTTGGGATTTGATATTTGTGATGAGTTAAAGTGTTATATTGTTCTTCCATTTTTAAAAAACCGTTCAATATGACATTTAATAGTGAAAATATTTCTATTGTGCAATTTTGTTCGACAGAAAAGTGTATTTTTTGATCAACTACACTAAAAAGATTTCCCATTTCAAAATAAAAGGAATGCATGGAAAATAACCAAAATTTTAACAAGCTCACTGAAGACAAAACATTGATAAATTTCAGTGGGAATGGAGAAAAATTTATATTGTTTACTTTATCGCGGATTTTCGCTACTTATGGAAGATTTCAAGAAACGGTAAGATATAAAAACGTATCCAGAGTTGATTGAATTGATTAGAAAACATTTTTGCCATAAAATATTGTCAACATGCATGGCGTTTTGAAATAAAATTTCTGTTTCAAACTATGTTCAGATTCTAAGTGGTGAGTACTCAATTTCTGTACTGAATATAAATGAGTTACCTACCTACTTAGTTCATCTTTCTGAATTGTCGGCACGAAAACGAAACACGATCAAATTATTAAAATATAAGGAAAATGAAAAAACACATCAATAATATAAGAAAATTGCACATTTTTTGTATTACACCACTATTGACTTTAAAATGGTTTTTAGATTTTTTTTGAAAAAATTACACAATTTTAGTAGGGTTATTTTTTCAATAAAACTTTTGATCTTCCATTTCGAGTATGGACTATTTATTACTTTCGTATGGTAATAAAAAAGTTTAATAAAATTCCTTAAAATTCAGTTAGCAATCACAATCACCATTTCCTTGGAATGTTGACAGTGTTGACACGAGGAAGATGACGCCATCTCTGGAGTGGATTATAAAAGTAGACCACTAATTCATTTGTTTTGTCTTCAAAGAATCAATCTTCAAAGAAACCAGGATTTTTAGACATCTTAGACAAGGGGATACATTGTCCGTTGTGTAGGTGCTCATATCTAATCCTTCTCCAAGGTGAAATTGTAATGCTGTCTCAACATTATAGCAAGCTATTCTTCACGCTCTCATAAACCCCCATACCCCAGATGAAAACTTTCCGATACTGTAGACAGAAATCTATGCGAGCCACAAGGAACTCAATGATATGATAATACCACATAAATCAGAGAGATGCACTACTGCGCGCCTCTCCTGTTGCCTCGCCCGACGAATTAACAGCTCAGTTGATATCCCTTCCTCGAGCGAGTAGAGGAGAAATTGTAATGCTGTCTCAACATTATAGCGCTATTCTTCACGCTCTCATAAAACCACGATACCCCAGATGAAAACTTTCCGATACTGTATGTCAACTTGAAGAATCCTCTCAATGTAAACGAAACAAAAGAACTGCAACCTATTTTCATTTGTCCTACTTCAGCTAACAGGTATTTAGATAAACTCCTTAGAAGCTCATTTAACAGCTTTTACGAGCAAATGAGATGCAGCTTACTTGAAAGTGAATCCAGCTCATAGGCCAGTAGAGGCAGACAATAAAAGTCGAAAATTTAACAATAATTCCAAAAGTTTTCAAACTTGGGTCATGTGAATGGTACATCAAGAAAGCACTAAATCTCAGTTTGCAACCTGTTCTAAGTCCGCAACATTGTCAAAATTGCAATTAACTTGAATTTTGCTATACCGGGTGTCCACGGAAAGTGGCTCGACCCTATAAATTTTTTGGTTTTGCAGATATTGAAATGAATTTGAAGGATCTGTATGGGACATAATACTGCATTTTTTGACAAGTCACTCAGCTTCGTGCAACTTCCGATCTCACCTGAAGTGATATAAACTTCCGATTTTTAAATGAGACACCCGGAATGTGTTAATTTTTTTGTCTCCTTATGATATTCTGAATACAACCATGTATCAATTGATGCTTTTTGTAACCGATTTTTTTTTTTTTATATATTTAATTTTCAATCTATAGTGCTATGGATACGTGCATACTATAGATGTTAGTCCTAAAGTATTAGGAAGAATACAAATTTACTGTTTGCGGTTGAAATGCATCTGATGTGTGAAATATAACTGTTGAATTATTATTACTATTTTTTTCAACTGGCAACATATTGGCTCGTCGGGTAGGGAAAAAAACTGAAATTTGGATGATTTGTATACAACCTAAAACTGCATTTTTTGACAAGTCACCCATCAACTCCTGGACTCACTGGAAGTGATATAAACTTTCGATTTTTAAACATAACACCTGGTATTTGAAGTTCCAACTAACTTTCTTATAGAATATCGTTTTCAGTCGAAATGTTTCTGCTATGTACGATTTAATTTTAGAATTTGTATTGTTTTTTTTTTCAAATGGCAACATTGTGTTTTATTACGACTATGTTGATACCGCTTCACTGTTAGGTTTCAAACAAACCTTCGTTAAAAAAACTTAAGATTACTCAAGATCTTCCTCAAAATGAAACACCATTCCAGACTGAAATAAGATTCAAATGCATTGAGTAACTTTTACCTACATAATTGATATAACAAGGTTTAAGGTGTATTGAAAAAAAAACCAATACTGCAAAAGTAAATCAGGAAACTATTGTGTACCCTATTGATTGAAAAACATGGTAGTAATATCATTTATACAAGGAGATATGTTATTAGTTTTTGGGTTGATGGTTTTGTTTTATCATTTGTGTTGGTCACAGGTAACTCGATGAATACAAATATTATTTTAATCTCAGAAGGAAAGATCTACCGAAACATTTTTAAGTTTGGTGCGGTATCAAATTAATCGTAATGAAATGCTAGTTTTTCCTGACCTGACGAGCCACTATGTTGCCATTTTAAAATTTAATTTTACACATCAGATGCATTTTACGCGAAAACCGTAAATTTGTATTTCTCTCAATACCGTAGGACTAAAATTAATAATTTGAACGTATCCATAGCCCTCTAGATTAAAAATTAAATTTCAAAATTTACAAACAGTAACAAGTGATACATGGTTGTATTCAGTATGTGATATGGACATAAATAAAGTCGAAATAATCGAAAGTTCATATCAAAGACCGGAAGTTTCATGAAGCTGAGGCACTTTTCCAAAAATGCAGTTTTATATCCCTTAGAAATTCTCCTAATTTCATTTCAATGTCTATAAAAACAAAAAAGTTATAAGGGCGTGCCATCTTCCATGGAAACCTGGTATACTCGTTGAAATAAATCCAAATGTTCTGCAAACTTGGAGTAGTATTATAACTATTAATGTAACTAGGTTGTGCAATTTTTATTATCGAGATTTATTTAAAGTGCATAATAATCAAATTATATTCAGAGCTTTATCGTATCATTGATAACGATGTGAAAATAAAATCAACAACTTCGGTTATGTCACGTTACTGTCATTTCAACGTGTCATTTGGTATCTAGAGTATTATAATAGTAATTTACGTAACGAGTCTGGAAAACACTGTTTTTTTGGACGAGTGAACAAGATTCTAGGACGAGCGTAGCGAGTCCTGGAAGTCTGCGAGTCCAAAAAAACTGTTTTCGGACGTTTTGCGTACACAATTTTTTCGGCAACCGCGTAGAATAACAAATTGAGACACATTTATTTTTTATATTTCTTTGTAGAAGAAAATTTCGAACATTTTAATTCTTATTTGTATTGAATATCGAAATACGAACAGAAGATATAGGTACTAACAGAAACATTCTAATTCTTATTTATATAAATATTTATATTGAAATTCGAGCATTTCTTGGACTAGTCCGGAAAGTACTCTCAAAGAAAAATCGTCCGGGAAGTAGGTACTTCCCGGACGGTTGCCGAAAATAGTATATTATATAGTATAGTATATTATATAGTATATTGTACAATGAGCATGAAATGGCATACATTTTCCATGAGTAGGAATATGAAATTTTGTAGTAGGTACGTACGAGCATAAAATGTAGGGGTTTTCGGAAAATTCACATTATATACACAAATAAAGTTGTCTTAAACTAACGGATAAATTCATTTTCTACGTTAATAGTCATTTTCAACAAAAACCCGGAAACATGTCGATTTATGATTTTGAAAACACACTGTATGACTAAAATCATCCCTCTTTTTACCCCTTAAAAGTGACAGCCAACCCCCCAATTTTTTTAAATGAAATACGGGCTTAGGTGATACCTCATTTCAAAGAGTATTCAACTGTCTATAGAGCCATATTAATTTTTTTACTTTCGTTCATGAGACATAAAAAAAAATTTTTCAAAATGTTGGAAAGTATCACGTATACCATTGGAGACTATTTTTTCCACCATAAAATGACTTGTAACTAATCCAGTTTTTGCTGAAGGTGAAGGATTAATCCTTCGAAACATATCCTCTCTCTCAATGTCAGTCTTCCGACTACATTGTTTCTACGTGATGTTAGTCCTCTGACTACATACTATCTACAATAAAGTTTATTTTTGGTGGAGTTAGACTGAAAGTTTTTTCACCTTCCTATCATCACGTATACTATTAAATTTGCTGTACATTCAATGAACCTCATTTTTTTTTACCAACTGTTGTTTGTCATACGTGATAGTAGAGTAAAAAATTGTATGTAAAATAACTACGTGATACTTTTCAATATTTTGAATTTTTTTTTATGGCGCATTTATCGACAATTGAATATCTTTGGAAATGAGGTATCTCCTGATACCCTATTTCATTTTAAAAAAATTGTGGGAGGTGACTGTCACTTTGAGGGAGGAGAAAGAGGGGCCATTTTTGTATGTCTCAGAGTGTCTTTTCGAAAACATATATTAACGTGTTTCAGGATTTTTCTTGAAAATGGCTAATAACGTTACTTTAGGACCTCAATGTATCGAAACTGTATCGATTCATACGAAAAGACTGAGAGTTCAAATATAAGCTCAAGTTCCACGTGTACTGTTTCAAATTGTAATAATGATGATTTTGTGTGCTTTAAAGAGAGCTGTGAAGTACACACCTTGAGGTTTGACATACACCCGATAAATCCTCCAACAGGTAAAGAGGCATCGGTAGTTAAATCTGTCGGAAGTCCTCCCAAATGTAACCAAGCCGATGGATGTGGAAACTTGTCAAGTCTTGCTGTTTGGTCTCCAGTCATAGATAGGCTATCGTTCACTTTGATAGAGGCGTTACAGTGTTGAAAGTTTCTGCTGAAATCTAACCTGTTACATACATTAAATATTATTTTATGAAACCATAACTTTTACTATAATACATGTAGAAACAACCTAATCAATACCTAATCAGAGAACAGAACAGAAGAGAACAGAAGAGAACAGAAGAGAACAGAAGAGAACAGAAGAGAACAAAAGAGAACAGAAGAGAACAAAAGAGAACAGAAGAGAACAGGAGAGAACAGAAGAGAACAGAAGAGAACAGAAGAGAACAGAAGAGAACAAAAGAGAACAGAAGAGAACAAAAGAGAACAGAAGAGAACAGAAGAGAACAGAAGAGAACAGAAGAGAACAGAAGAGAACAGAAGAGAACAGAAGAGAACAGAAGAGAACAGAAGAGAACAGAAGAGAACAGAATAGAACAGAAGAGAACAGAAGAGAACAGAAGAGAACAGAAGAGAACAGAAGAGAACAGAAGAGAACAGAAGAGAACAGAAGAGAACAGAAGAGAACAGAAGAGAACAGAAGAGAACAGAAGAGAACAGAAGAGAACAGAAAAAAACAGAAAAAAACACAAGAGAACAGAAAAACAGAACAGAACAGAAAAAAACAGAAGAGAAGAGAACAACTTAAGAGACTGAAACAACGGCATCAAAAAGTAACTAATTACATGTTCATAAACATTAAGGACACAATATAAGGAGATTGAGAAAGGTTACAGAATATCCCTGTACAGAAATCATAATAAATATGAAATATTATATTACCTTCAATCTTCAGATGTGCTCAGTTTTGCTTAGTCAGGAATTATTTCATAACCCTTGCAGAAATTCTGAGTTTGAAATGTAAAATACTTTCTCCACAACCGTTACAGAATTTGCCAATTCTGAAATCATATTTGATAACAGAATGGTAACATTCTCACTCTTGAGATTGAATAGTATTTTCTGTAACAAGGTTAGAATGAAAAAATTCGATGCAAGCATTCAAGCCAGTCAAGGCTAACGTAATTATTGATCCAACAATGTCAAAATATTATTCTTACACAAGTGATTGACTGAAATACACGCAAAATGCATATGACAGTAAGGGTTGTAGAATATTCATTCAATATCAAGAGCGAGAATGTTACCATTCTGTTATCAAATATGATTTCAGAATTGTCAAATTCTGTAACGGTGGTGGAGAAAAAATATTCTACAACACTTGCTTTCTTATGCATTTTGAGTGTATTTCACTCTTTAACTTGGTTGAGAATAATATTCTCACATTGTTGTAGCAATAATAACGTTCGCCTTAACTGTCATCATAGTGACAAGATGTGAATTGAAATATAAAATAGTTATTTACCTAACAAGTGCGGAAATTAGTACTTTTCCGCACGCGACGGCAGTTGCATGAACGACGCGGAGTGGAGTTCGGGCAAGCAGTTAAGGGCGGAAAAGACATTTTCCGTAAGAGTTAGGTACAATATTTTTCCTACGAGTATTTTTGTCCATCTTATTTATGAAAAAACAAAATAATAAACAAATTTTTATAACAATGCTACAAAATGACTAATAATACAGATTAGTTACATAGTCATTTAGTTAGTCCTAAATATCCTCATTTTCAACAATACAAAAATCGTGCGGAAAAGTAAAAATCGTACGAAAAAGTAAAAATCGTGCGGAAAAGTAATTTTTCCGCACCATTTTAAATCGTACGGAAAAGTACAGCTTTCAAAACGAAAAATCGTGCGGAAAAGTTACTTTTCCGCACGCTCGTAAGAAAATAATTTTTCGTTGGCTTACCATTTGATTATATGTGAAATTTGTGGTTGTGGAGAAAGCACAATGTGAGGTGATTATACCTCAAGTATTTATATGCTTTGCAAAAACTTTATTTTCCGATGATAGAGTAAGTATATCTTGATTGATTGACTGAGATTGAAAAAACTATTATGGGAAATTAGGGAAGCATCTATTCCATGTTACATTTCTATACTCACCCTGCTTTGATATTCATGGGATATCCATTGTTCACCGGTATTTTTAACTCGCTCAACAACATGGTTTGGTATCCACAAGAAAATCTGAATTTCAAGTAACCACTCTCCATATACAAAGCCATATGTGGTGAGTCAATATTGGAGAAAAATAAAAGACCATCATTAGCCATTGTCTTGGCTTCGAATTCCATTGAAATTCGATAAGAATCACTCAGAAGACGGTGTGACAGATACGAATGTCCATTGAAAGCTGCTTTCCTTATACCAAGTTTCACTTCACAATATTGGCCTTCATAATCGAAGGGACATACACACTGAAATCAAAATATCTTTACTCAGTTCAGATTATCGAATAGAAATGCATGCTATGCTGATTCAAAGATCTTTGAAAAAATATTTCACTATACTATTTAGACGAAAATAATTAAAGTATGGTATGCTATCAAAGCTCTATTCAGAAAAAAACCTAAAAAAATTTTTTAGGTCGTATATTTCGATTTTTTGTCAAAATTCATAAATTAAATATGGCGGCTCCAAGATGGCGAACGATATTTGTCATTATAGTCTGAGGGTTTTCGGGGTCAGAATCATGAATTTTATGGCGAAATTTACGAATTCAAGATGGCGGCACAAGATGGTAGACGAGTTTTGTGATTATGGTCGGATCCGATTCAAAATTGGTATGGTTTTCGGGGTCGGAAATTTCGATTATTTAGTCTTGAAAAAATAAGAGTTTAAAAAACTAAAGAACACACTTCACTTCCGACATGGATTTAAAATTAAAAAATAATCAACAATTCAATCACTCGAATGTGAAAAAAGCGTGAGGTGCTTACAAAGTTCGCATGTGATCTTGAACATTCAGTATTGTTAAATTAAACTGAAAAATATGATATTATAGGTAGATCGAAAGCACTCACGTTTTTTTTACATTTGAGTAATTGAATTGTTAATTGTTTTTTACTTTTTTGTTCATGTCGGAAGTAAACGTGTTCTTTAGTTTTTTTAAAATTTTTTTTTGCTATTATGGAAAAATGCAACACCCTGTGCCTGTACACCTGGAACTTTTTTCTAAATATGGCCTTTCTATATACTGTCGTATAACATTTATGAAACACTTTCTCTCATATACCGGGTGTCAACGGAAAGTGGCTCGCCTACATAACTTTTTTGGTTTTGCAGGTATTGAAATGAATTTTGGAGGATCTGTATAAGACAAAAACTGCATTTTTAGACAAGTTACTAAGATTCGTGCAATTTTCGGTGATAAAAACTTTTAATTTTTAAATGAGACAACCAGTATATTTTCACTTTTTTTATCTCAATATGACATTCTGAATACAATCGTGTAACACTTGTTACTTTTTGTCACCATATTTTTTTTATTTCGATATTTAATTTTTAATCTAGATGGCTATGTATACGTTCAAATTAATAATTTTAGTCGTAAAGTAGGAATTGGGAAAAATGCAACTTTATGGTTTTCGGTTAAAATGGATCTGCTGTGTAAAATTTCAAATTGTAATTTATTTCTACTATTTTATTTTGAAATGACAACATAGGGCTGGTCGGGTCAGAAAAATTTTGGAGGATTTGTATACGACTTGAAACTGCATTTTTTGACAAGTAACTCAGCTTCACCGAGTTCTTACATTTTTGTGGAATATTGTTTTCAATCGAAATATTTTCTGCTATGTACTTACAATTCAATTTTAGAATTTGTATTACTAATTTTTTTGAATGGAAATGTGAATATCATTACGAGTATTAAAAAAACATTACTTGTCGATAGTTATCTCACCTCACTTCTCCAAATCTAAATTCTGTACACTATTGATTGAAAAATATGTTAATAATATCATTTATACAAGGATATATCAGTTTTTGGATTGATGGTTTTTTTATATCATTTGTATTGGATGAATTTTAATATTATTTCGATCTCAAAAAGAAAGATCCACCGTAATATTTTTTAAGTTTGTTGACGAAAGTTTCTTTGAGACCTGATAGTGTGCAGTATCAAATTAGTTGTAATGAAATTCTATTTTTTTCTGACCCGACGAGCCACTATGTTGCCATTTGAAAAAAAAGTAATAATAATTCAGAAATAAAATTTTACCCAGCAGATGCATTTTAACCGAAAACCGTAAAGTTGTATTTTTCCCAATACTTTGGAACTAGAATTAATAATTTGAACGTATTCATAGCCCTCTAGATTCAAAAATAAATTTCAAAATTTTAAAAATTTTTGGTCACTAAAATTAACAAATGGTACATGGATGTATTCAGAATGTCATATGAAACAAAAAATGTGAAAATATACCGGGTGTTTCATTTAAAAATCGAAAGTATATATCACTTCCGGTGAGACCGGAAGTTGCATGAAGCTGAGTCACTTGTCAAAAAATGCAGTTTTATGTATTATATAGATCCTCCAAATTTCATTCCAATATCTTCAAAAACAAAAAAGTTATAGGGGCGAGCCACCTTCCGTGGACACCCAGTATATCAGCATTATCGATATATCGAGCTAATACGCACGGTTGGGACAGCCGCTACATATTATAATATTTACCTTATAATCAGATTCGATGAAAACACAGGTTCCACCATTTTCACATTTTGTTTCGTACTTAGTACA
Organism: Chrysolina haemoptera; assembly: GCA_958298965.1. NCBI lineage: Eukaryota > Metazoa > Arthropoda > Insecta > Coleoptera > Chrysomelidae > Chrysolina > Chrysolina haemoptera. The sequence goes on along the minus strand of OY282602.1, from coordinate 17,835,831 downwards.
GTCAATTCTGCCAACTGTACTACTTCCTTCAGTGGTCATGTAAGTTGTAGTTTCGAAGGTTGTTGGAACAGTGCTAGTGAAGGTGCTCGCTTCCATTTTCTTTGTTGGTTCAGTGGTGAAAAAACTTGATATAGAAGTACTGTACTCAGGAAAAGTCCTATTAATTTCTACATCCATTGAAGTAGAACTCAAGATAGTTGTGTCTCGGACAAGAGCTGTCAATTCTGTAGGGGGGGAGGTTGTAGAAATTGTTGGAGTATACTCATATGCAGGAGTACTAGCATAGAGATCTGAAGTGGAATGAGTGAGATTGTCACGTGAGAGAACCGAAGAAGTTTCGAAATGAATTGTAGAGTAGGGTGTAAATTCAGAACTCAGTTCTGATGTGGAATATTGATCGGAAGTTCGGAAAATTACTTCGGTGGTAGTTCTTGGCTCTACTGTTTCTACAGTTGTTGTGTTTGTTGTCAACAAGGTGCTAATAGAACTTGTAAATGAACCAGTTTCGGACAGAGTATAGTCTGTTGAAGGCTGGGTCGTTATAACAGTTAGTTCCGTGACAATCTCGGTAGGTGTGTATTGTTCTGTAGTATACAAGGTGCTGGTAAATGGAAAAACAGTCTCAGTACTCGTGATGATGGTCGTTTTATTGAACATATCTGTGGTTGGCACTTGGGTTGCATGAGTAGAAGAAAGACTAGGGGTAAACGTAGAGCTTGTTATTGTTACGTTGTCATAAGATCGAGTAGTAGTTGGTACTTCACTTGTTATTGGAATCACATAAGTGCAGTCTGGAGGATTATTTGGTACTATGAGGCATTCACATTGTATCCCAGTCAAATTTGGAGGACAGGAGCAGCTGGAGCTATCTATTCCATCGATGCAGGTGCCTCCATTCATACATCTGAAAATAATTGTATAACTCTAAATGTTGAAATTTTGTTTTTGGAAATTTCAGACGTATAATTTCATTCAACCATTTGTGGGTGTGTAGAGATGCACAGGAAAAGTTTCGTATAATTAATTACCTATTCGTAACTGTGAAATCTGATTAGGTACTGAAAATGTTGAAATTGATAAAAACTACTACTGATACAAAAACAATCAAAATTAAAGTTATTCCATGAAAGTATAAAATTATGAATTAATTGGAGAAATAAAAACACACAATCAACAATGATGAAATATCAATAACAATTATCAATCAAATATTTCAAATGAAAGCAATTTTTCGGAGAAATATGTTTCGCATAGTGGGTTAATATTTTTTCACTACTCGTATATAATCAACAAATTTTAAGATTTGTTCATTCAAAAGTGGGTTCTATAACATGTTTATGTGTTTTTTAAATGTTTGGGTATTCAACCTTCCACAATTTGAAAATAAAAAAAAACGGTAATCCCAGGAAATCTGCTCAGTGTAGAAGGGCAAATTAATTATTATTATTTGTCCGATGAGTCACTGCGTTCACAAGACTTGAATGATTTTTTTTATTTTCAGATTGTTTAAGGTTGAATATCCAAAAAAATCATGTCAAGAGTCCAATTGTGATACACCGTTTCTGAAAAACTTTCAAATAATCTGTAGTGCAATGAAAGTTCAGTCCCGTCGAGTCGAGTCGAGTCCAGCCCAGTCCAGTCCGGTCCGGTCCGGTCCGGTCCGGTCCGGTCCGGTCCGGTCCGGTCCGGTCCGGTCCGGTCCGGTCCGGTCCGGTCCGGTCCGGTCCGGTCCGGTCCGGTCCGATCCAGTCCAGTCCAGTCCAGTCCAGTCCAGTCCAGTCCAGTCCAGTCCAGTCCAGTCCAGTCCAGTCCAGTCCAGTCCAGTCCAGTCCAGTCCAGTCCAGTCCAGTCCAGTCCAGTCCAGTCCAGTCCAGTCCAGTCCAGTCCAGTCCAGTCCAGTCCAGTCCAGTCCAGTCCAGTCCAGTCCAGTCCAGTCCAGTCCAGTCCAGTCTAGTCTAGTCTAGTCCAGTCCTGTCCTGTCCAGTGATAAAGGTAGTAACGAAGTTTCCCTTGCCATCAAATTAGTACGTTTCTCCAGTATTTTTGTTGTTCCTTCTAGAGCCATGTTTTTCCAAGCATTTATTTAACTTGCAATGTATGTATGTAACTACGTTCGGGTCAAATCTTGCAAGTGAATTTTGACCCACTTCTAGTTGTTCGATTAGCTGTTCATAATTCCGGTGACAATGCATTATAAATTTTGGTAGAGAAAAATAAAAAATGGCGGCTGCCAATATGGCGGATTAGTTTTGTGATTATCGTTCGATTCGATTCTAACTTTGTATTTGGAGGTTTTAGGGGTCGGAGATTATAAAATTTTTGTCAAAATTCATAATTTCAATATGGTGGCTTCAATAAGACGGATAAGTTTTGAGATTATGGTCCGATTCGATTCTGAATTGGTATGTGAGGGTTTTCAGGGTAGGAGATTAAGATTTTCCTACCAAAATTTATGAATTCTATTTGGCGGCTCCGAGATGGCGGACGCGATTTGTGTGTGATTTTAGTTTGATTCTATCCAAAATTGGTATGTGGGAGTTTTCAAGGTCGGATATTATGAAGTTTTTTGTCAAAATCCATTAATTAAATATGGCGGCATCAATATGACAGACGAGTTTGGTCATTTTGGTCCGATTCGATTAAAATTTGAAGTTTATGATTTTTGGGTCAAAATTCATAAATTCAATATGGTGGCTCCAAGATGGCACACGAGTTTTGTGATTATGGTCTCACTCTCTTCAAAATTGGTATGTGGGAATATTTGGGATAGAAGATCATGGATATTTTGCTAAAATTTCTAATTTGAAGATGGCTGCTTCAGGATGGCTGACGAGTAAATATTTAGATTGGCTCCTCATTCAAGCTAGATAGTTCAATACCTTGTAATAACCATTCTTTATCAGAAATCTATTGATTAATACGTACTAACTAAAAGACATAAAATAAAATGGTAATGAAAAAAAAAACTTTATAAAGACAAAGTTTTATTCGAATGCACTGAAAAGAGAAGTTGCAGATTCAAAAGCTTGCCGATTTCGTATTCGAACTGAAAATGTGAATCTATTACTAACAGAATAACCTACATTACACATCTGAAGAGAAGTTTGTAATTAAAAAGGTTTTTTATTACTATTGATAACCACCTCACTGTCCATTTCGATAGGTTTTCTGATTAGAAGCCTGATCTTTGACTAGTAAGTCGACCTATCAATTTCCCCTTCTTTGCTGATGGTAATCCATTTTGTCCCAGCATCAAGGGTAGTTTTAATTTTTTCTGTTCTTGTATGTTTCCTAGTGCTCCCACACTAGTGTGATTATCGCTTTTCAGCATTACAGAACCATTAAAAATGATACCGTGAGTTGAGAGGTTCACCAGCAGTTCCACCGCTGCGATCGGGGTCTATCTCACCATTTCTCGCCAGTGTCTTTATCTGGTAGACCTTGGACGAAATGTGCGGTCTTTGACCACCACAATAATGCTGCATGTTTCCGAAAGGCGTACAATGTAGATAAAATCGTCATATCTGATTGTACAAGTCTTGCAACAGGCTCTTCTTATTATCGTTACGGTAACGTCCCATCACCTTTTCACTGTTTCAGTTTGGTGGTTTCAGATGAGTTTGGACTTTATAACCAAACCATGATATGGGGTCATTATCGTAGACGACGGCGAGGTCACCAACGCAACAGTGCTAGATCATGGAAAACAACATAATTAAAAATATAAGTAGCAGAAAAAACAATCGCTCTTGAGAATAACACAATAAGATTCTACAATTCCCATGCTAAAAGCGTCGGAATGTAACAGAACACATCGCCAGTGAAAAACTGGTTAATAAAGATATACCACTTTACGTGGTCATCAGTTGTATACCGGATTTCATATCCGCAAAGTATGTTGTAAATTACTAGAAAACACAAAATTTCAAAGTTTCGGAATGTCACAGGATGATGATCAAGATGTACCATGACAGTGCTCACGCTGTTTCTGGTAATAAAGATCCCAAGGAAATTGGTGAAATCTTCATACTTGAACCTGATTATTGAAGTTGAAGGACAGAGGCCTCAACAAGGACCGGTGTCCCAATGCCATATTGGCCCTTATGGTTTGGCCAAGCGCAGAATTGTTGTCACCTGACAACGCGTGACAAGGCGTGTCAAGTGCAGCAGTCCTTGCCCGACATACAAGTTAGGAAACACAGAAAGAAGCTGCAAAGTATGCAAACTGCTGAGGCAACTATCTAGAAAAGTTACATGGTATAACCTCTATATCTGAAGCTGAAGACATCAAACAGATACCTAATAGAAGTCATTAGACAGGCATCGGCTCCTCCCCACCCGACAGGGAAAGTAACAACTCCGGCAGAAGCGGCTTTCAAGCACAACCCAATCCCAATCCCTCTAATGGGATTTCCAGCTACAGCAACACACAGCAAACCCGGATTAAGCTACTCAAAGGACTAAAGCATTAGAGACACTAGCGCTAACTCCGGAAGTACTAAATGAACTATGGGCTATCATCAACGCAATGGCTATCAGCCTAGGACATTTATACCAGTACAACCACCCAGGATACTGTAGATATGTTCTTGGCATAATAACGGCTCAATCCTGTGCAAAAATGAACGGTTTAAACTAGTATCCAGTGTGCAGACTGACGTGGAAGCACATCAGGAAACCAGACTGATGACAGACAAAGACTACAACATCATGTGATACAAATGCCAGAGCACCTACAGACTAGGGCCCTGAGAATACATTCGAAATAGATTATCACGAAGATGCAAAGCTAGAACCCTCACTAGGTGAATCGGTGGTAATCAGAGTAAAAATGGCAGGCATTGGGCTATAATAATAATGTCATTGAATAATGATTATACGTATGACAATGTTATGAAAACAATGATTCAATTCCATTATTCAAAAAGCGAAGTTCAGGTTAGAGACGGAAGTCCCGCAGGGAGCGGCACTGTCACCACACTTTCTCGATCTTTACAGCCAACTTACTAAGAACGGAAAACCCGATGGAGACGGTATGACGCGGATGACATGGCCAATCATTGTCGAGTCATCGCAGGAACGGGGGCTCACAATTCAATTACAACGGCAAGTAAGCAAACTTAAAGTGTGGTTCAACAATAAAGTAGAGAATAGACATGAGAACAATCCTGTTCAACAGGCGACGCAGGACACCAGACGGGACGTCAACATGAACTATTATACACTATCAGAAGGTTTTCGTATTGGGTATGGTGGTTTCATGAGAGCGTAAAGAATAGCTTGCTGTAGGTTGAGAGAGCATTACAATTTCTCCTCTACTCGCTCGAGGAAGGGATATCGACGTGAGCTGTTAATTCGTCGGGTGGGGTAACAGGATAGGCGCGCAGTAGTGCATCTCTCTTATTTATGTGGTATTACCATATCATTGCGTTCCTTGTTGCTCGCGTAGATTTCTGTCTATACCCCAGATGAAAAGTTTCCGATACTGTATACGCGTCAACCGCATGGGGTCAATGTGTGCATACATATATAAACAAGATTCATGCCTTCCTAAACGTCGGAGGACGACACAAGTACAGACAACCAGTTAACCAGACAAACAACGAAATCACTGTAGAAGTGAGACAAAGGAAGAACTTCCGGCGACACCAGCGTCAACTTTAACAGGGCTTGACCATCAATTGATCATACCTATGTATGAAGTCAGTCACAAATAAGTATCACTTGCCAGACAATAAGGGTCATCAACCCGACAACGAGGCTTTCAGCCGTTGTAGGGGCGCCATGTACAGTAAAAATAATTGCTATTAAATTCAATCAAATCAGATAAGGGAGCATCAAGCTTGTGAAGGCTGCGCACTACATAGTGAAGTTTAATATAAAATTGCTGACCGTGAATCAATAGGATGAGGATCTGCTCTATGAGCGGGAGTGGTGATATGAGGATATTTATTAGGTATTTTGAAATTATTGGTATAAAGTGCGCGCGTAAGGCATGGAAACAATTCATTATTTCTGAATATAAAGATATTTCGAAAAAATCCTCGGATAGGTCGATTCTTTCTTTCGATGGGTCAAATTTTGAACCCTACCCAAAATATATTGGGTTATCCGCCTTTCAGTAATTACTTTGATGATAGGAAACCCATTATATTTATATTTGGTTAGAAATCGTCATTACGAATCCAGTAATACCAGATTTGAAGGGGTCATGTCAAACGGCTGCGGAGATATTAGCAAAAAACTTTCTCGTATGTCTAAAGGCCGATTTAGATACATGGGTGCCCACTCAGAGTTTTTGACCCCACATGATAAATTCCTTCAGTATTAACAAACTTAATACTTCTGAACTCAAGAACATATGACTTTTTGATAGAAACGCACGTAAAAGGAACGTATGTGTACTGTTTTGCAGTTTATAGGCACAACGGCCAAAACTATTCGCTTGTAAATTGCACGTGCTTGAAAAACACGTTTTCCAGGCACGTGCAATTTACAAGCGAATATTTTTTACCCTTATGCATTATAAACTACTAGGCAGTTCAAAAAGGCAATTTTTTTTTTTGTTCAGAAGTATTAATTTCATCAATACTGGTGGAATTCATGCGGAGTCAAAAACCCTGGGTGGCTACCCATGTATCTGAATCGGCTATAATGAGTATAACTAAAACACCACATGATTTGGTAGGTAAAAAGTCTCTGTCGCACTCATTGGGCATATGGAGAAGTTTTTTGTCCATATCTCCGCAGACGTTTGACATAACCCCATCGAACCTGGTATCAATGGATTTGTAATGACAATTTCTAACCAAAATATCACCAAAGTAATTTTCACTAAAAGGCGGATAACCCTATATAATGGGTAGGCTTCAAAATTTGACCCATGGGAAGAGAAAATCTTCATATTCACAAAAAATAAATTGTTTCCTTACTTTAATGTAAGTATAATAACAAATAAAGGAATCTTTCATTTAACAATGAGCGTATCAAGTAAGAAACCAGATGTCCTGCCATACCAGGATGCTCATTGCAATAATAATAATACAATAGAAATAATTGGGTCGGAAATCCATCAGAAAATAACTACTTTCCTGGCTAACACCACGAAGAACATTGAATTACATCTAATGATTTTCTGTTCTTACAAGGCTATCTCTGTGGTCCTGTGATTGAACCATTTGTTGTAGACATTATATAGTTATTGTCTGCAGAGACCTGCTCTATACTGATGAGGGCAAGAACCCAGAAATTGATCTATTGGTGGTCCAAATGTTTCAATGAACATTGTCATGCAACTAGCAATTGCAGAGATAGCCTTGTAGGAACTCTGCACGGGAATTCATTAAATGTAATTCAACGTTCGTAATGGTATTAGCTAGAAAAGTAGTTGTTTTCTAATGGATTTTCGACCCAATTATTTCTATTTTATAAAATTATTGCAATGAGCATCCTGGTATGGCAGGACATCTGGTTTCTTTCTTGATTGATATATAGTTTCACCTTCCGGGCCTTAACCGTATTGAGAATTAATAGTCGTGATGTACAGCTCAACTCAGACTAGCAATTTTCCTTCTAGGTTCACCGCGAAGGCGACGAAGGCGTCTCATCTAGTTTTTCTAAGGTTTCAATGACTTTGGTTTGTTCTGGCCATTCTGGTGAAGTCAACACGAATGTTTTCATGACTGGAGCAGGTTTCGCTATCAGACACATGACAGCGCAAAACTGCTAACATGAGTACATCATGAAGGAAGGCATGTTCCCTTCAGTCACTTCGTCTTGCTTATTTGCCAAATTGAATTGAAAAATATATTCGCATCACACCCAACGAAGGGTCGATTCAGAATCATCATAAAAATAGTATGTCTTAGCAAAACAAAACCTATCTTAATTGCACCCTTGCAATAGTATATTATATAGCAAGGGACTAATACACCGTCAGCTAGTGACAGATTTAGGTGCCCCATTTTCGCATACAAGCCTCGAATAGGGTTGAAAAGTATATCGATTTGGAGTAAAATGAAGATAATATTACGAGTGGCTCCTAGGGATAACATACCTAGAATTCGATTTTTCAGAACAGTGCTTATTTGTTTCCCTCGTGTTTCTATTTACGGTACGAAACTACAGAGGGTGATTCGTTAAGTCGCCTTAAGTACGAATCACCCTCTGTAGTTTCGTACTGTAAATAGAAACACGAGGGAAACAAATAATCACTGTTCTGAAAAATCGAATTCTCGGTATGTTATCCCTAGGAGCCACTCGTAAAAATATCTTCGTTTTACTCCAAATCGATATACTTTTCAACTCTATTCGAGGCTTGTATGCGAAAATGGGGCACCTAAATCTGTCACTAGCTGACGGTCTATAAAGTTAATGTTTTAATCCTGCACGTGATGTTTATTACCTGAGGAATAAAATATCACTTTCGTCCTGCGGCATATACGCTATTTTTTGCTCTTCCCAGTATTATAAATTTCAATGATAATACAATTAATTATTTCGATGAGTTATATAAACATGGTACTCGGATTACTAGGTAGATAACGTCATAGCAACGGTGTCAACAAACGTTTTCAATTCAGTGTCATTTCAGTTAATGTTGACATTAACCGATACGTCAAGAACATGACATCTCTTCACTTTCCTCTAATATTCACTTATCAAATACAAATAATCGCCCATTTAGTTTCATCAATTGTAATAATGTTAATATCACATACAATCTTAATTCAATCAATAAAGATTTATAATGGAATATTTCCTAATCTTTGTCCTAATTATTAATAGTGTAGCTGTCCCTTGGGATTTCAAATGCAATTTTATCTCCCTAGGGACTGAAAGCTACATTTTAGTCCCTGTTATACGGGATTAAAGTTGGCACTTTAGTCCCGGAAGTCCAAAAAATAATATAGACCACATTTATCTCACAATTTTGGATCCGCTCAAAAAGGGTTTGACCTGACTGGATCCGATCCATCTAATTGATATATACAGTTTTCGGATTGGATTGAACCACTCGAGTCAATTCCATAAAATATGGGATTGGACCCAACCGATCGCCTTGAAGAGAAGTGACATTAACGAGATAAACGAGTTCGAAATTGACAAATGTCAAGTAAAAGTAGCCAAATTCAGATTGATTGTTTATCATCGATTGGCTTTCTCAAAATGGACACTTTAGATGTCACAAAAAATATAAGAAGCGCACAATTTCAAATGAAAACCATAAAACAACGATTCGTAATTCAATTCACAGGTTTTTTCCATCGGATTGAAGCATAGGATTCTTCGATCCACTTGAATATTGCGACATAAACTGGAGGGTGGTTTAACTCGAGTCAATGCCATCGAATTTGAAGCGGATACAGATCGTCGAGATGAACGTAGTCATATTTACTAATGATACTAAGGTGGAGTATTTTTTTTTCAAGTTCTGGATCCCACAAAACGAAAATCCTGTAATGTTCAAAGAACATCGTGAGAGCCGAGGGAAAGTAGGTAGGAATTGATGTTCTTCTTGAATTTCTGAAGGCTGTATGCCTCAAGGAACACCTCCCGAGGCAGTGAGTTCCAAAGCTTTGCCGTTCTGTGGAAAAACAAGCCCTGGGAAGCAGATGTGCGGCATGTCTCCAAAGTGACGGTATATGGATGTGAGGATTGAGCTTGACGGTTCCATCTCGATGATACCGCTAACGGTGGAAAGATTGATGATATTTCGGAAGAGCATCGCCCATGAAAATATCTTTAAATCATAGACAGATCTCCAACCTTTCTGCGATGTTCCAGGGAAGTGAGCGAGCTTGTGATCGAAGTATCACCGACAAGACGAATGGCTCTCTTTTGGACCGAATTTAAAAGTTTCAATGTGTGTTTGGGTACTGCACTCCATATGATGCCATTATTTGCAAAACTCGCTATTCGACAAAATCTCCAAAACTGTTTTTTTCTTTGAGTTTCTTTCCAATTTCACAGAGGAATCGAATGATAAAATCGGAATTCACCAAAGCCCTTTCTTTAGCATGCAAATACTGTCGAGAAAATTATAGTTATGTGCAAAACTTGCTCTCTGCTTTTTCTGTTCTGGTTTCCACGAGAAAACAAATTCTGTATTGTTTAGAGAACATCGCGAGAGCCGAGTAAAAGACGTTTCACTTGCAAAACTGGCTGGAAGAACAATGTACGCTACAGTGATTGTTTTATAAGAAACGGATTTCAGTAGTTTGTATTCAAATGAGACAATGCAGGTGGTTCTGCGTTGAATTTGAAAGAGTTATCGTTTTATAATTATTATAGAGTTTGTAGGTGAAAATATTCTGTTTGTTGAACCCGTCCTTGCCGAAAAGTACGCAAAAAGGTTTTTTTTTTGTTTTTTTTTTACTATACAATTGTTTGCAAAACTGGCTTTTTGCAATTATATTATTTTTTTAAAACAAAGCTGTAAATATTCTAGGATGTAAAGTTCTTAATTTCACTCCTAAAAGCTTTAAGCAACATTTATAAATCACTTTATTTCCAGAAAACAACAACACTAAGCTGTTAAACGTTTGTTTTTTCTCAAAAAAAAATGCTCCCGAGCAAATAGCAAGTTTTGCAAATAATGGCCTCAATGGGAACAGTATTCCAAAACAGGTCGAATCTGTGCCTTATAAATCACAATCAGTCGACGAGAAGTCAAATACTTTTTGGCGCGAAACAGAAAACCGAGTTTTTGGGAGGCACCCTTGCCAATTGACCTCACATGGTTCTCCCGTGAAAGGGTATTTATTTATTTATTTATTTATTTATTTATTTATTTATTTATTTATTTATTTATTTATTTATTTATTTATTTATTTATTTATTTATTTATTTATTTATTTATTTATTTATTTATTTATTTATTTATTTATTTATTTATTTATTCATTTATTTATTTATTTATTTATTTACACTGTTCTACAGGTTAAACCCAACTACAGAACAGGGGATAGAACTACAATTAATATAAAATACAATTTCAGTTAGTAACGGGACAACAATACAGTACTATAATAAAAATACTACATTACATACAGAATCATCCGAATTAAAAAGTATCACAGATATATTCATATATAACGATAAGAAATATTAAAAAGAAAGATAGCCAACAGCCAAACTGCTGAATTTTAGTTTAAACAATTTTATATAAATTACGAGAATTCAACGAAAGTAAAATGATTTTATTGCAATGACAGAACAATGAAAAATATCAAGCTGATAACTCGCCGAATTGTATTTGACACACATGTTATGCAACGGTGAGTATTTCAGGATATTTGTTCGTGGCGTTGGCAGATAAAAAGGATTGACTACTCTCGACGTTTGTCTAGGTACGTTGAAATTAAGTTTTTGCAAGATGTGCGGGTCAAGAATCAGATTGTTATTAATTTAAATAGAAAAATTGTGGAATGACAGTCACGACGGGAACTCAAGCTGTTCATAGCATGTCTAGCTAATAATGCTTCTTGGGGATAACCAATTGGTGGGTATATGTTGTCCGATCTAAAGGAAAGATGTTTAAGGAAGCGCCGTTGTACTGATTCAACTTTCTCTATATATAGCTGATATGATGGATTCCAGATTATGGAAGCATATTCTAATCTTGATCTTACGAATGCATAGTATAATGTTTTTGATGTAGATGGATCGGAAAAGTCTTTTGAGATTCGAGCTATGAATCCATACATCTTATTTGCAGCAGACAGAGTAGACTCAATGTGTGGCACGAAGGAGAGTTTTGTGTCAAAAGTAACACCTAGATCGGTGAATGTATTGGGCCGTTGAAGTGGAGTATCGTCAATTGTGTAATGATATAAAACTGGTTGATCCTTCAGTGTGAATGTCATAACATTACATTTACTAGCATTTAAAGAAAGGTTGTTATGGTATGGTATTGCTGATGGTAATATCAAGCATTGAAATGGAAGATTTGATTTGTATAGTTACTCCTGATATTGTTACGCTGGCTACAGTGAGATCAGCCATTCTAGAAGATAAACTTCTAGCTTGTGTCGTTCCTAATTCAAAACCTCAATTTTTAAATAAGTAAGCTTGTCGGAAATGTGAACATTTCATATTCAAATTCAGTTAAACTGTCAAAATTCAGTTTGCTAAATAATATTTGGTTGAGTTCTTTACCAAAGCACTCTCAATGTTGATGGAGTACATAACAAAATTCAAAGTTGAATATTGTAACTCTGGCATCAAGAACGCCTTGGAAAATACGATGACAGATTTAGATTCCTTATAGAAAAGTGCCTTAAGTACGTCTTAGTAAAAACGTCTAGATCCGGCCACAAATTTTCCGTTTTTTCCAATAATTCCAATTTTCTCACATTTTCTTTCACATAATTGTGCAGCATGAAACTTTAACCCTAGGTAATTTAACCAACCTCGAATCTCTTATAATAACTGAGATCCCCATGATAGAGCTCGAAAACGGCCATCCTATATAGGTATTATCATCCAATGAACAATTCCTAAAAAGTGAAGGGATCGATGCACAATAATTATCTCTATCAGAATTGAGTGAAACCACTCATTTCTCTGAAGGGGTTTTTCAGAACAATGTTATTTATAGCAGATATGAGAAAACGGATAGATTGGAAATGAACACAATTGAAATTTTCCTATTTCCTGGACAAGTCGGTGAATGGAATATTTGGAAGAGGAAATTGATGTGAATTGAACTTCACCTTTGTCCCAACTGACACTCATCGTACTGAAATTGGCATAGATCTCCATGGAAATCAGGAACACAGTAACATATACTACGGCTCTCCTCTATCAAGCATAGGGCACCATTTTTACAGGTGTTGATGTCACATATTTGCATAACTTCTTCACAATTCTGTCCAGTGAAACCTATAAATATCAATAAAGTGAAAATTCGAAATTACGAGCATAAACATTTAAATGAGAGATTCTCCATAATATGGAGAAACTCATATTACTTATGTATTAACATTTATACAGAGTGGTCCAACGAAAAGTATGCACCTAGCTTTTATCCTTTTTGTGGAATTGCAAGCAAAAATGCTCGTACACGTGGAGTTTGTTTTTGAGGGGGGACATTTCAGATATATTTTGCAACTTGTGCCTTGAACCCCTCAGCGACGGGGTGTCACAACCCTAAAATTTTAAATGGAACGTTATGTCGACTGATATATCATTTGAACGGGCACAAAATCATCTTCCCAATGATACCCTTTTTGTTGAAATTTACTGAAGCAGTTAATGCGAAAACGGCTTCAAGAATATGAACCCGATAATGTTGGTAATAATACAAATAAGTTTTGGTTACTAGGAATAGGAAAACATGTACAAGTAGTACTTAGTACGTTTCAATATTTGTTACTTGTAATAGTGCTTTGTATAAAAAAACAAGCTGTTAAATTGATTTATTGAAATGTTACTTCAACAAGTGTTCAAATTGTGGTCCATTTGCTTCCATACAATAATACAGATTTTGTTCAAATCTATGTCTAACATTTTGTAGCATATCAGGTGTTATGCTTCTGCACTCTGCCATAATCCGTTGGCGATATCTTCTATGGACTCGGGCTTCGTAGCAAAACATTTATTTTTCAAGTGTCCCCATAGAAAAAAGTCCAAAGGCGATGAATCAGGTGACCTGACAGGCCATTCCATTGGGCCTCTCCTACCAATCCACTGTCCGGGGAACCGGTTATCTAAAAATTCTCGTACAGGAACAAAATAGTGCGGAGGTGCTCCATCTTGCTGGAAATGAAGCCGATCAGCATTATGATTTTGGTCATCTTCTATTATTTGTCTTCAAGCATGTTTAGGTAGATTTCATCATTTAAATTTCCAGGAATGAAAGGTGGCCCTATGATATGATTTCCTAATATGCCACACCAGACGTTTATTTTTTGAGGGGCCTGTCATCCCAGTAACGGCAATTATGCCTATTCAAAGCTCCATTTAAATAAAATGTACACTCATCTCTAAAACAAATGTTACACATATCTGCAGTTTTTTTCTTACACTTATCTGCAGTCGTTTTCGACAAAATCACGCAAACGATAAATGGTGAATTTAGTTGTGATAACAAAAAAATTATTATTGAAATGTTGCTTTCGGCAAAATGAAGTAATTTAGAAATGATTGTCGTTATCCTGATTCTTAGTAACCAAAACTGATTTGTATTTTTCATTAATACCAAAATTATCGGGTTAATGTTCTTAAAGCCGTTTTCACATTAACTGTTTCAGTAAATTTCAACAAATAGGGTATCATTGGAAAGATAATTTTATGCCCGTTCAAATGATATATCACTCGACCCCACGTACCATTTAAAATTTTAGGGTTGTAACACCCCCTCGCTAGGGGGTTGAAGACACAAGTTGCAAAATATATCTAAAATGTGTCCCCCTCAACGGCACACTTCACGTGTCCGAGTATATTTACTATGAATTCCAAAAAAAGGAGAAAAGCTAGGTGCATACTTTTCGTTGGACCACTCTGTATATATTCAACATTATGGACACTGTAAGATAATAGTAGAGTTCCAGATTCAATTCACAGTACAAAGAAATCGTTGTTGATATAAGTTTAATCGAATAATGATATGTGGGGTGATGCCAAATGAGTTCCAGAGTTTTTGGGGCATGAGTACTTGATAAAAATTAAAAGTGATCTTGCATGTTACACGCTTCCAAAAAATAAGAAATTAATTGTTTTTGGTTCTTTTGAAATTACAGTTAAAAAAGTAGCATTTTGTTGGAATGTTCTACCAATAAACTATTTTTTTGATTTTGTTTGATCTCTCAAAGGGGTGAAACGTCATACCCCTTTTTCATTTCCACCAGATCTTTTCAACAAAATCAATTAAAAAATGTGTTGAAAAAAACGATTATTGCAAAAAAATATTATACAACATCGTGCATGAACGGATCTTCTGTAAATGGAATCCAAAAACTATAGCAGGTGGTTGTCACGTTTTGGTTGCGCCAATTATTACTTCAATCCAATCGTGGTATTTTAAAATTATTCCACTTGTTTTTAACTTTCAATGTGGGCATGTAGCAGTACCATATTATTATCAAACTTAAATAACAACAAAATAGTACATTATATAACAAGTGTTATAACGTCTTTTAAGTATCGCCTGGTTGATAAAAGTAGTGGTTTCTAGAGGAGTTATAAACTCATTACATACCTTACTCATTTTAGCAAAGAAATGTTGTTTTATGAAAAAGTTCTCGTGGAAATGGAATAGAGGTTGCATGTTTTGCCCAGTAGAAAGATCACAACCAAATTTAAGAAAAAAATATACTCGTAGTAGATTTTTTACAATATGTAAACAGAAAATAACTACTTTTCCAGCTAAAGCCATGCTGAATTTTGAACTACATCTGATAGATATTGTGAAAAGACTCTAACTGAAAAAAAAAATCCGGAAGCAAAAATTGGCATTTTCATTCAGATAGCCGATTTTTCAATTATTCAGTTCTTATTGTGCTTTTCTTGCATCAATGATTCTCATTTATTTATATGAGTTTTCAATGAAAATGCAAAATTTCAGATTTTTTTCTTTTCAGTTAGGGTCTTTGGAAAATATATATCAAATGTAGTTCACACTGGCGCACTCAGGAATTTCTCTTGAGGGGGATCATAGAAGCCAATGAAGATAGAAAAGTAGAAAAACAATGACAAACAAAATGTTACATACAGTGTGGCCCATTTAAGATGGAAGCGCCCTTCTAAAACTTACATTTTTCAACCGATTGGAATGATTTTATTTTCGTTTGATAGACATTCAAAAAGTCCACCAGGACACCAAATTTCATGAGTAAATCTCCATTACCAGAGCCAACTTATCTTTTCGTTTCGTCCTATATATGGACATTATCAAACTATATTTCAATGATGAATATGATGATCTCCTACCACGTAGTAATAACGCCTACATCCATCACTTTATTGAATTATTTATCAGTCAGTTTGATTTAGAAATACAAATAAGTATACCTAATGTTAGTACAATCTCCTGACACTGGTGTTCGAAGTAAAGTTTTGTTCTGAGATAAGATAATAAAACTTGTTTCATTGAAAAAATAATTGGGAAAAATTAGTTCTGCGGGGCGTTTAGGTAACGTTTAAATAATTGTCCACACATTTATTGAATTATTTGACTAAATTATATTCGAGTTTTTTTTCTATTTCCCAATACTTACATACTTTTATTCTCAAACTTACATTTAATTGCTGAATAGTAAGTGGATTCAACAACTTTACAGATGAAACGACTTTTCTTGCGGTTCTGTCATTTCATCGAGGGGCAATTTTTATTTCGTCCAGTTACCAACAAAAATTTTCGTTAAAAACAGAAAATTCATCCGTGTAATTATAATAGAAAAAGTCACCATTGAGTTTTAGTATTTACATATTTTGATCACTTTCGTGTTGGATTATCATCATCGTTATTGATATATAAATATTGATAATCATTTTATAAAGGTTTTATATGCACCGTTTAAATAAGTTATATTTTATGATCCTATAGGAAACTTACCGAAAAGACAAGCGCATGAGTATTCAGCATGTAAATCTATACAGACAGCTCCATTTTGACAAGGCGCTGAGGCACACTCGTCTATTTCCAAATCGCATAAAAATCCACCCCATCCTATAAAGAAGAAATATTTATATTATCCATCATTGAAACTTAACCTATCTCGGTAACATCTTTATCTTGTAGATTATCGAAATTACCTTATGCAACAATCCGCATTAGATAATACAGGGTGTCCCAGAACGAGAACAGAATTTTATACCATTTTACCTTTGGTAAATATTGATAGTTTTTGAGATATTGGCAGTTTTTTAGGTTTTGTGAAAATCGACATTCTTGATTTTTTTTAGTGCCACAGCTACAAAACTCGATATTATAATGTTACGTAATCCTCAGTAGCCATTTTACTGACCACAATCAAAATTATTAGTGTCATTAAAAAAAAACACAATTTTTTTTTGTACAATTGTCAAAAAACGTCCACGTTTTTGTGTGGTTTGTGTGCGTAAAGTATTACAATATTTCACTATCAACATACGATTTCATTATTACACGGAAAAGCGTAAAAATGTGCACTTTTTTTAACGGCTGTTGCTAGGCAACCGACATAAAGCCAGTTCTCATTATCTTTGGCAACTAATAACCTGTAAATATCTGATATACAAATGTTTCACCAATAATATTCGTAGCATTCTTACTATTAATTGAGTATTATCAAAATTCCAAACTATCGCGGCGAATATATTCAAGATAATAGCATATCCCTCTATTGGACCTAATCTACACTAGGTAATCCAAGTAGCTATGGCTGTTTGGCCGTCAGAAACTAGTTGACAACAATAATTAATGAAATTTGTGAAATTGGGCATCTATCCAGATAACGAATTCGTGATAACTATAAAAAAATTAATTTAAGTAGAAATGAAAAGTGATGCAGATTGAACGGAGAAAATCGTGGATAATGCAAATATGAGATTTCCTTGACATAGTTCAAAGAAAGAAAAAGGTATTCGTTGCTTCACGAGAATTGTTTATTTATTTTGAATACAAATCTAAGAAAATGAAAAGTTACTTCGATGGACTAGTTATTCGAAAGTCAAGTCAACATTAATAATAATAATATTGACCTCGATGAATATATTATTTTAATATTCACTTCAAATTTTCCATTTTGCGGGATAGTGTGAAGAGAAAGAGATTTCGACTCTGTCGAAATGATTCGTTTCATTTGTTTGAAACTCAACTCTCCGGCATACTGTTCGAACTTTGTTCAAATAATGAATCAATAAAAATATGCCAAATTCATTTCATATTTGCAAAAAAATATGAATTGGTTATTTTTTTTAAGTGATTCATAGAAAATGTTATACCGTGCGAGGAACTACACTTGATGTTTTTTTTTTAATTTGCCTGGTTGTGTTGTGGAGGTGAATTTGTTTACAGTATAAAGAGTCTAAGATAGCTTATAAAAAAGGAACTCATGAATCCAATTTTTATTTTCTTCAAAGTTGTGGCATCAATAAGTTTTTTTAATCGGATATTTATTTTCTTCAAAGTTGTGGCATCAATAAGTTTTTTCAATCTGATATTTATTTTTTTTAAAGTTGTGGCATCAATAAGTATTTGTGACTCTGATCAATAAAAGGAGTATTC
This sequence comes from Chrysolina haemoptera, assembly GCA_958298965.1. Lineage (NCBI taxonomy): Eukaryota > Metazoa > Arthropoda > Insecta > Coleoptera > Chrysomelidae > Chrysolina > Chrysolina haemoptera. The sequence continues at coordinate 17,817,620 of OY282602.1, read as the reverse complement.
GGGGTTGCGTAACAAAAAAGGTTTTCTTAAAATATATATATAGAGTTTTGTCATTGTGGCCCTCGAAAAACTCATCAAATAAGCCGATTTCCAGGAAGTTCGCGGAATTGCAAATATCTCGAACACTTTAAATATTTTACTGAGGACATATTTTCATATTCTGTTATGATTTGGTCTCTATCAGCCCGCTGAAGGGTGAGGCTTAGGGCCACCCTGTATATTTACATTGTTTTGATTTTTTATATTATTATATACATACAATCGGCTAGCTCGTTGATCACTTGCCAAGCATAAAAAAACGAGGAAGGCCAAGATATTTTTTTGAATTCTTGATATTTGATATAGGACAACCATTGTTTAATTTGTTCAGAGCAAGTGTAATGTAAACTATCCGAATGACTAATATTTGTATTTGTACCAAATCTGTCGTCAGTCAAATTCAGTCAGCAGTCGGTGAAATGCTACTTGGGAATATTCAGAGGAAAAACCGATATTTTTGTTGAATTTCAACACCCGGTATCACAGAAATAAAACGGTAGCGGACCTATGTTTATGAGAAGATTTTTTCTTCAAATCATCACCCTTTAGGATCGGCATTCAATCTTGAAACACCCTGCAGAAACCCATATGATGATGTTTTCTTGTATTGATGTTCAAAAATACTTAAAGAGTTGCTAAAGTAAAGCAAGCAACTGCTTTTACTGGAGTTTTTTTTAGACCTAGCTCTCGTGTTCATGAGGTATAAGAAAGACGAATCTATATACTAGAGGTTTTGCTAAATTTGCTCGATCGTTGTTTACGAAATGATCATTCACATGACCCCCATGTACTTTCGAATTAGTAGTTAGTATCAGTTCCGCCACCTATGTGTGAGTAGGCAAAACGTTAATGGAGATGCAGTTTACATATTACAGTTTGCTAGACATTATGAAGTTGGAGCATCTCCTCATTAGATGCTTCCTTTATAAAAAGCCTCTCGTCATTGAACAATGTAAACCTCATTATTGACAAATAAATGCATGAGACGTCAATACAGGGTTGCTTTGAGCAGTTACATCTCCATAATTCTTGCGATTTCGAAATGACATTACAAGTGCTCGTGAAGACATTCAATTTTATCGCACACAGTCTTATTGACACAACCACATGAGACATTTTTTAGCAGAAAATATGAAGAGCACACGGGAAAAACGATAAATGTCCAAAAACCATAAATTTTCAGGAGAGCGTTTTTTATTTAAAATTCAGGTTATTAGCAAATCGGTTTTATATTTTCAGCAAGAAAAACAGGCCCTCCAAATATGTTATCTTATTTATATAATAGTAATATATGTATCAAGTGAGTAAAGTGATACTTTTTTTGACGAGTAGGAAATGTTGACATACAGTATTTTTTCTACAACTGTCAAAAAACACAATCAATTCAGATTTTTTTGCAAATATGAAATGAATTTGGCATATTTTTATTGATTCATTATTCGGAGAAAGTTCGAAGAGTATGCCGGAGAGTTGAGTTTCAAACAAATGAAACGAATCATTTCGACAGAGTCGAAATCTTTTTCTCTTCACACTATCCCGCAAAATGGAAAATTTGAAGTGAATATTAAAATAACATATTCATCGAGGTCAATATTATTATTATTAATGTTGACTTGACTTTCGAATAACTAGTCCATCGAAGTAACTTTTCGTTTTCTTAGATTTGTATTCAAAATAAATAAACAATCCTCGTGAAGCAACGAATACCTTTTTCTTTCTTTGAACTATGTTAAGGAAATCTCATATTTGCACTATCCACGATTTTCTCCGTTCAATCTTAATCACTTTTCATTTCTCCTTAAATTAAATTTTTTATAGTTATCAAGAATTCGTTATCTGGATAGATGCCCAATTTCACAAATTTCATTAATTAATGTTGTCAACTGACGGCCAAACAGCCACAGCTACCTTGGATTACCTATTATGGATTAGGTCGTGAATATATTCGCCGTGATTGTTTGGAATTTTGATAATACTTATTTAATAGAAAGAATGCTAAGAATATTATTCGTGAAACATTTGTATATCAGATATTTATATGTAATTAGTTGCCAAAGAAAATGATAACTGGCTTTATGACAGGATTTCGTTATTATTCGGATCTGTCATTGTTGTTGTATGAAACTGTCGGTCTCCTAGCAACAGCCGTTGAAAAAAAGTGCACTTCTTTTACGCTTTTCCGTTTAATAATGAAACCGTATGTTGATAGTGAAATATTGTAATACTTTACGCACATAAACCACACAAAAAAATGGACTTTTTTTGACAGTTGTAGAAAAATCTTTTTCGACCTGCGTATTATAAGGTATCCCTCGAAATCTAATATTATCACGTATTTTTTCCGGGAAAAATCATGAAAGTGTCCGATTTATGTGAGACATTTATTGGCGGTTCTTATAATAATAATATTTTCTCCACCTTATTCTAATTCAACCTATCCATGTTCTTATTTAGGTGGTAAATGAAGAACATGAAGACCTTTATAGGAATGTAGGCAGTCATCTTCAGTGGCTGCAGTTGAAACGTTTGAAGATTCAAACCAAAAAAGACCACGGCAGAACCTGGAAACCAACCAAAACATGAAGACCTTTGTTATGTCGTATTTTGCCATATACAAGGTACTAACCTGAACCTAAACCTGATGTAACAATTAATAAATTTGAATTTTTTTTTTCAAACACCACATACCTTGATTTATGAATGAATAATACTTGCACGACGTGAATTTAACCTCAAAATCTCACGTGGATTCAAAAACTGATTGATCCAGTCATTGTGTTTTTGAGGACTGATAAACGGACCCTCATCATTTTTTCAAATTTCGTATGGACTTTCATCGTTTTTTTCCAAGTATGTTTATTTTTAAACGCATTTTTTCTATGTGATATTCCCGTTTATTTAGATACCAAAATGGGTAATATTATGTATACAAATGAATTTGGCAAAAAATGGACTTTCATCGTTTTTTCCGTGTGCTCTTCATATTATTTTATTAAGTTGTTTGGAACTATCAAATCCTGAATTTCAAGGGAACTGAATATTGTATAGACAGGAGACGATTTGATTTTCACAAACTTGTATTAATCGTCAGTAGCGTCCTCAAGTAAAGTGAATATATTAATTTTTTTCTATACGAAATTGATGATCTATTACTTGCCCTTTTTCAAAACGGTATAAGCATTCTTTTCTAGACAGTAATAAAATTTGGCAATTCTTGTCCTTATTACACTCACAAGGGTGGGCAAGATTTTCTATTGTTCTGTCATTGATGATTCATTCTACTAAATTTGTTTCTACCCGTTTCGCCGACAGAGTAGCATTATTAAGAGCTGTGAGATATAACTCAAAACAGTCTTATAAACAGTATTTTAACGATACACGCAAGTATCGCGGGATATTTGAAAAATACCGCGATTTCATTTGTTTTTTTCTAAAAATGGATTTTCTACTTCTGAAACACTAGTCTGCTGGGTAATCTACTTTATAATAATGGTGTTCTAACAAATTGAATAAAATCGATTTTCAATGACATCTCAATAAATAATAATGTCGGGGCTTGGCGCAGTGGTTAGACGCCCAACTCTGAGACTGAAGGTCCCAGGTTCGAGCCCTAGTCAGAACTGGAATTTTTAAATTTTAATTTGGCGATTAAAATGTCGTGGCTAGACTAGGATGAGTCCTGCACGATTCACTGTTGCGTCCAAAATCCTAAGGTGCAAACTTCGCAGTTTGCAAGGTATTGGTGAGTTACGATGTTAGAAAGTACTAATTCATTGTCAATGATCATCAATCCAATTCTCCTTTCACTTAGCGTCATCAACATGTACGTTATTAAGTTTGCAAGTAAATACTAACATCAAATTCCAGGAAAAAAAGCGGTATCCCGATATGCAAATGCGAATGTGTGTCCTCGATAGCTCAGTTGGTCAGAGCACGAGCTAGCAATCTAGAGGTCGCAGGTTCGATCCTTGCTCGAGGATAGTTTTTTTTTTTCTGGAATTCAATTTGTCTGAACGCCGCGATTCATTTATATTTGTATCCAGACGCTATTCACTGCAATTTGATTTATAAAAAATAATATGAAGAAATATGTTTTGCGGCAATACAGACATGAAATTGAAAAATTGAAAAACTGAAATAAAAATGTGGACCAGCCAGGGATCCAATCTCCGGTCGGGCGCGCTGAACCTTTATCATTAAGGACCGGTAGCATCCCCGGCTGGTCCACATATTTATTTCAGTTTTTCAATTTTTCATTTTCATGCCTGAATTACCGCAAAACATATTTCTTCATATTATTTGCAGACACCAAAACTATTCAACTATAAAAAATAATGTTTCACCTGGTTGACATTGACACGTAAATGTTTCCCCTGGTCCCTCTTCGCACATTCCTCCATTTGAACATCTTGTTTCATTTGTGGCGTTACAGACAGCTATATCTATCTCACAATAAGTCCCGGAATAACCCGGTAGGCAGTTGCAAGTGTAACCATTTTGTGCATCCGAACAAGTGCCATTATTCTGACATGGATTACTTTCGCATTCGTTAATATCTTCCTCACATAAGGTACCTGGAAAATTTGTAAGTAAATCTAACTGGGTCTAGGAAAACTCCCCGACAACAATTCACCGATGGAAAATTCCCCAACAGTTCACATACTGGATGATGCCTCGCGAGGATAATCCCCCGACGCGCGACGGTGAAAATTCCCCGACAAACAATTCATCGAATGGAAAATTCCTCGACGGATATTATCATTCATTTTTTGAGAAGAAATTTTTTTGTCTCATCCAAGTAGAACGAACTAACCTTACGTAGACATCGGAGTGCGCGAAAATTGAACGCAAAAATTTTCCGAGGAGAAAATGTATTGGTCTGATCTAACCAGAATGAACTTATCTTACGTAGACATTTGATTGCGTTCCAGATAACACATGGACATCCAGTGGATATCCAGTGGACATCTGTTATGGACATAATGGATGTACTATGGACGTCCAGTTTATATCCAAAATATATTCTATGGACGTCCAATGGATGTTCGTTGGGTACCAACCTATACATCCATAAGATATCCTTCGAAGAGTATATCCATGAGGTATCCCAAGAGTATATCCATAAAATATCCTTCGTGCATATCCATACGGTATACTTCAAGGATATCCATAAGATATCCCAAGAGTATATCCATTAGATGTCCTTCACGGATATCTATACGATATGCTTCAAGGATATCCATAAGATATCCCAAGAGTATATCCATGAGATATTCTTCGTAGATTACAAACGATATGGTCATCCATAAGAAATGTTCTGAGGGCTATTCATTTCAAATCCAAAACGGATCAGATTTATCAAAAAATTGAATCCATATACGAGAATGAAGAAACACCCATAAATTGACACTTTGAAAATCAGCCTCTCAATTTCAAATCCGTGAATTTTTTCAAATGCAATCTGAATATACGAACATGAAAAAATTTAAGGAATTTATAGTATGAAAATCGATCTTTCAATTCAAACCTTACTATATATGCTTCGAGTATCTTATCAATTCAAACTTATCAAAATTTGCTTTGGACATATTATGGCCATCTATAGGACATCTTCTGAAGGATATCCATTCTAAATCCGTCGAAGGATATCTTATGGATATCCATTTCAAATCCAGTAGGAAAACGAAAATTCACAGTACTCATCAGATGCTCCAATTCGTGTAAGAGCATGGAAGAAACTCAGAAATTGATAATATCTAAATCTGTCTTGCAATTTAATCACATTCATATTTACTGCAGATATCCTATGTATATCCATAGGATATCCGCTGAAGGATATCCATTTTGAATCCTTTGATGGATATCCTATGAATATCCATTTCAGATCTAAGGATATCCTGACCTGAATTGGACTTAAAATGGATATCCATAGGATATCCTGTGTTATCTGGGGTGGATATTAAATAAATAAATTGTACGAAAGTAGGGTTAATATGCATATCGCTAAGGAAAGCTATACAAGTTGGACAAGAAAGACTTGAAATTGATAACCGGATTCCATACTGAGGTATCACCTAAAAAAATTGATAGTTTCTGCTACTGCAGAGACTTCGCTGAAACTGCAAAATATTTGCTTTGCGTATGCCCAGCCCTTTTCTGCAAGAGTTTCAAGTTCCTAGAAGGGGCTTTATTCTTAACGCCCTCCGACGTCAGGAAATTAGCTTCGAGGAAACTGATAAAGTTACGAAGTCTCGGAATCATGCACGGATGGTCTGATAGATCGAGGTATGTTTGTGAGGCCACATAGCCTGTACAACCCTTCCTACAATCTACAATCTGTGGCCACAGTTTATAGCTAAAAATCAAATTGATCACTCGCCACAATCTCCTCGTGGGATACAGTTGAGCATATATGAATTGCCAAAATTGAAAAAGAGTACGCAAAGTGAGCGGACTGATTCTTCAGCTATGAACTGTGCTGTGGCATTCAAATACCTGAACTACCTATCATATATACAGTGTGTCCATTTAGTGTGTAATTCTTCGATATCTCGAAATCCATTATCACTAGAGAAAAACTTTTGAAAACAAATTTCTTCCGTTACTAAAGGTACCCATGTCAAAAATATTTTCAACAATACTGGGTGTTTTATAAAAGCGGGACGACTCGGAAACGAGTTTTTTTTTAAATAGAACACCCAGTATTTTTTATTCGAAATTTACTTCGCTAAAGTTTAGCTCTACATCGCTGTAAAAAAAATTTGATTTGGTTGCAGCGTTGCCAAGTTATAATTGATAAACCCATTTTTACCACTATTGAATTGTTGAATTGGGCATGGTATATTCATTTCGAAGTCGTGAAGAATGGTTTCCGGGCTTTGAGGCCGTGGTCGGTTCACCTCCCTGATGATGACATCAGTTTTACGTCGTTCTTCGAGAAGACTAAACCTATGCTGAAGATGCTCACCGCAGTTGTGAGCGAAACGTCCAAAGAAACCGCCTCCAGGGAGGTGAACCGACCACGGCCTCAAAGCCCGGAAACCATTCTTCACGATTTCACTTCCGGCCGTGAAAGCCTTCACTCTATGCTATTTCGAAGTGTTTCTATTTCAATAACATTCTTTAGTTCGGAGCGTCAACCCATTATTCATCATCAAGTTTCCCAAAAAACCCACTGGAGCACAATTATACTCTGAAAAATACCTGAAATATTCACAAACACATGGATATAAATTGAATATCTGGTTCCATCATCTGTAGTAGCGCAGAAATCTTTAAAATTGTCCAATCTTCAAAATTGTCCCCTATAAGTAAGTACTTCTGCTTGTCCTATCCTCCCTCCCTAATGAATGTTTTGTTGACACTTTCGTTTAATTCAGTTTCAAAAATCAATCAAGTGTTTGATGTTGAGTATTTGAATTGAATTATTCTCAGGGGTAATATAATAAGTGGTATGATTATTACCGATAATTTTTTGGAATATTAATGAATTGCAATCCCAAAGCTGAAAATACAACGAGTCCGCAGGAATTGATATTCCAAAAAATTATAGGTTTTTAATCATACCACGAATTATATTTAGGACGACAATATATATCGATTTGAAATAAAGAAAAATCGTGTCACCTGCTAATTGATGCTTTACTTCTAGCCGTATTCAACGGGATACTCTTTTCCACGGCCACATCTATAATACCAGTGGACATTTGTCCCCAACGATCGCTCATATTGATAAATAAAGATAACTAGTCAAAACACATAAAAACTAAGAAGGTGTATCACCGTAAAAATACAGCGACAAGCTATATTTTCACTGTAGTTCCGATTCTATTGGCTGAATTTCAAAATTTGTAATCCACTGATTGGTTGTTAAGCAAGGACATATATTGTCAGGAATAATTGATAAGCATGGTGTACACTTTAGAAGAAAGCCATGGTAATTGTCTGTTAGCCTCTAGAATATATGCCCAAAACTTCCCTCAGAGAAGACGCCCTCAAGAAATATGCTTCAGAAGATTGAAAGATAGATTTGAGCGCACAGGAAGTGTAAATAATGAAAAATCTACAAGGGAAAAAACTGTTTTGACAGAAGAAAATAAATTAACTGAGGATCCGACATTAAGTGTTAGAGAAATAAATAAACATTTAGATATTAAGAAATCATCAGTAGCGAAGTCTCTCAAAAAGCATAAATTTCATCCATACCATCTTCAACTCCACCAAGAACTTACAGAAAATGATTTTGGAAGACGAGTTACATTCTGTCAATGGGCACGAAACAAAATGAGAGAAAACTCTTCATTTTTTAAAAATGTGATGTTCAGGGATGAATCAACATTTCACAGAAATGGTTTTGTTAATCGTCATAATTTCCACTATTATGCTACTGATAATCCGCATGCAGTTCTAGTTTCTAACTTCCAACATACACAGAAAAAAATTGGTATCTGAATACAATGAAATAGTTCAGTGACTCAATGAATATTTTTATCAATATTGGTCCAAGTGGTATTTATTCAATCATTGTATATCTTGATTAAAAGTTTGATTTTGTGGAGGAAATCCAGTTCTTGACATAATTTTTTGGGTTTATCACCTTCCACAATCTGAAAATGAAAAAAAAAAAAATTTTTAATCCAAAGAAATCTGTACAAGTGTAGAAGGGCAAATTAATTAATTTGCCCGATAAGTTACTGCGTTCACAAGACTGTTGTCTTGAAAGAAATTAATTTTTGTCAGTAACGTACCCTACACTGAATTTGCCTATCTGAAAAAATGAGATCGAATTAACAAAGAATACTTCTATTTTTTTGAAAACTGTTATCGAACAACTGCTTCTCAACCAATTCCATCGAAATGGACCACACCTGGTTACCCCTCCTCAGAGATGAAATAAGAACTAATAGAATGGTGATTGATTGATACCGAACACCCTATGTATCAAGATACCAAATGTCAATCAAAAGAATGTATGACAGATTTCATTTGACTCTGTCAAAGAAAGGTCTTATTACCAAAATCGCAATTTAAATTCAGTTTTTTCTCAGCGTCTTTCTAAGAAGTTTTGATAACGGAGGCAGATACAGCCTCCGAAACTTCAACAGTTTTCAAAAAAAGAGAAGTATTCTTTGTTAATTCGATCTCATTTTTTCAGATAGGCAAATTCAGTGTAGGGTACGTTACTGACAAAAATTAATTTCTTTCAAGACAACAGTCTTGTGAACGCAGTAACTTATCGGGCAAATTAATTAATTTGCCCTTCTACACTTGTACAGATTTCTTTGGATTAAAAATTTTTTTTTTTTTTTTTCATTTTCAGATTGTGGAAGGTGATAAACCCAAAAAATTATGTCAAGAACATTGTATATCATTCGTAAATGCAATGAAGGCCTCCCACTGATATTGAGCATACAGTGAGTTTCCGAAAGATATGCAAAATAATTAACATGCATTCATCAGAACATCGCAATCCTGATTGGAAGGGGTATCTCCAAGTTGTCTTTTATTTCGGCTGGCTCCTTTCGGACTTCTTCGGATGTCTCTGTAGTCTGTGCTACCTGAGAAGATGCTTCAACGATCGCTTCTGTCTGCTTAAGTTAACCGGCTCTGTGCAAACAACGAAGTCGTGCGGAGTGGTCCCTCTAGTGGAGGCGCTGTGTACTACCAGCTAAAGCTAACTTGCCAGCAACGGAGATTTCTATGCGAGGATTCGGCTGAACAGATGCCGGCAAAATTTATGAGTATATTTAAACACGAGATGGCTTGGTTCGACATAAGGCTTATTATTATATTCATATTAATTACGGAGTTATAGAATGGGAGGAAAATGTTGCTTCTATCTGCCTAACAAACCTGGGACTTAGTAACTTCGTTACACCTTCTATGATCTTTCCATAGCCCCAATAAAACCTGTGTGTAGATCTGAAAATAGATTATCATTGATTTCGATAAACTTGGAAATCATCTCTGGGACCATTAATTACGTTCATTGATATGATGAACAATTTCAAATGGATTCAGTGTACCCCTTTCATTACCTCAATGAACTTTTCCATAGCAGCAACGAAACCTGTTCATAAATGTAAAAAAATATCATCTTTGATCTCATTGAACTTGAATCATTGTCACGATGAAAAATGCATTGTGCCAATGAACGGAAAGGTAATAAACGGTATTCATTGATATAATGTACCACATTTCATAAATAAAATAGTATACATTGTTTCAATGTACTTCTTTCTTCATTTCAATGATCTTTTTCATAGCCGCAATGAAACATGTTCATAGGTCTGAAAATAGATCATCATTGATCTCGATAAACTTGAATTCATAACAACAAAACATACATATTTCAGTGAATGGTCATTCATTGACTCGACGAAAAATGTATTGTGCCAATAAACGAAGAGGTATTCATCAATAAAATGTACCATATTTTTTTAAATATATACATCAGTGCTCTGGGACCATGAATCATGTTCATAGATGTGATAAAGAATTTCAAATTGTTTCAGTGTACCACATTCCTCACCTCAATGAACCTTTCCATAGCAGCAACGAAACCTGTTCATAAATATAAAAAACCATCATTTTTGATCTCGATGAACTTGAATTAATTGTATCAATAAATACCTTCGTACATCAGTGAATGCTTAATCATTATCACGATGAAAAGTTAATTGTGCCAATGAACGGAAAGGTAATAAACGGTATTCATTGATATTATGTACCACATTTTTTTCATGAAATAATATACATTGTTCCAATGTACTTTTTTCTTCATTTCAATAATTTTTTTCAAAGCCGTAACGAAATATGTTCATAGGTCTGAAATTAGATCATCATTGATCTCATTGTACCCCTTTCCTCACCTCAATAAACTTTTCCGCAGGAGCAACGAAAACTGTTCATAAATGTAAGAAACGATCATCTTTGATCTCAATAAACTTGAATTCGTTGTATCAATAAATACCTACAAAAGTCAGTGAATATTTATTCATTGCCACGATGAAAAATGTATTTAGCCAATGAACGGAGAGGTAAAAAACGGCATTTATTGATATAACGTACCATATTTTTTTCAGTGTAAGTGGTTGCTCAATGTTTGGGGAGGTATATTCCTCGGTATATTCCATGATTACGTTATTGGGTCGTTTTTCTTCGAGCAGCATTTAACCGGGGAAAGATTTTTACGATTTCTACAAGGTGATCTGCCCTACTTACTTCAGCATATTCCTCTGGTGATTCAACATGACATGTATTTTCAATTGGATGGTGCACCTGCACATTATCATAGAGAAGTGCGGAACCATCTTGAACAATATTTTCCTCAAAAATGGATAGGTTGGGGAGGACCAATCCAATGGCCAGCGAGATCTCCCGACTTGACCAGTATAGACTTTTTTTTATGGGGTTTCGTGAAATCTATGGTTTATCGCATATCTGCTATTGATGACATGAAAGAAAGAATTCGCGATGCCTTTCGAAGTATTACACCGATCATGTTGTTCAATGTGAGGGAAAATTTCAAAATGCGACTTGTATCAATCAGGATGGAAGACATTTCGAACAACGTCTGTAATGACTCAACCTCAACCTCAAACATTATTATTTGGAATATTTCGAATAAAAACATCTCGACATAAAATATGTATCATTTGGCAACTTCTACAATATAAACAATGGAGATTTGGATTGCGAGAATGAGGATAATTTTTTTAAATTTGGACCACTTTTATTGTTGTTATTCCCACAATCCAAATCTCAAATTTAACTTGAAGGAGGCAAACTCTATACATAATGGAAGTGAATTTACTTGACAACGCCGCGACCGATTTTGTTTTTTTTTCAGCAATAAAAAGGCGAAAGATGTCGGAATAAATTTGTGAAGAAAAATACAGGGTGTTCCATTTGAAAAATTGTAATGAATGTCATCTGAATCTTGCAAAATTCTAAATGCAAAATTGAGCACCCTGTTGAAGAACATGTCGCAAAATTACTGGATTGGTATACGTGAGACCTTGCTACTACCATATACCAAAAATATTTTCAAAATTTAAATAAATGAATATACCTACAATGCCCAATTCAACATGACTCTTCAATAGTGGTAAAAATAGATTTATCAATTATAACTTGGCAACGCCGCAACCGATTCCAATTTTTTTTACAGCAATGTGAAGGTAAACCTCTGCGGAATAAATTCCGAATAAACAATACTGGGTGTTCCATTTAAAAAAACTCGTCTCAGAGTCGTCCCGCTTTTATAAAACACCCAGTAATGTTGACAATATTTTTGAAATAAGCAACTTTAGTAACTGGAAAAGTTTTTCCTTCAAAGTTTTTCTCTATAGGTTATGGCTTTCGAGATCGAAGAAATACGCACTAAATGGACACACTGTATAAGAATGAAACTGATAGTTACGACATTCGTCAAATAAATAGTTAAAATAAACTTAGACTTACCCGCATATCCTGGTGTGCAAAAGCAATCAAACATGGCAATTCTATCAATACAACTGCCACCATTTTGACATGGCGATGACCAACATTCATTCCAGTTAGTCTGGCATTGAATTCCAGTGTATCCATCGATACAGTAGCAAAAATATGTCGAATTCAAATCATCAAGACAAACACCATGGATGCAGGGATTGCTGAGGCATGCAAAACCATTTCTTGCACTTGGCAGATGAACCAGAAAAGTTAATGCGGAGAAAAACAGCCATCGTTGGTTACCAATTTGGTTCATATTGGGTTATCTAAACATTTCCTACAAATGAGTTGAATTTATTATTATTCAGCTCACCTCAGAAACTGTTATATTATTTTCATAAGAGCATGTAAGATGCTGATCTAACTATTCCTGACGATAATTTGAAAATAAATCAACGAGAAAGGAATCTTTAAAACGTATCCAAAATATTCAATTGTTTCATCCATAATGCTTGTTGCGGCATCTTCAACAGTGTGGTTTAGAAGGAATCCCTTCCAGTGGTTGTAAGTCATACTATAAAATACAGGTTGGTGAGATTATCGAATACTTTATCAAATATTTTTCTGCTGTTTGTCATGAGGAAATCTTTACCAATGCGAATCATACCTGACGAACAAATGTTTATTCATTTACAAAGAATTAACGACACTACTTGACAGAAAACCATTAACTAATAATTAGATTATACAGTGTGTCCTACTTTGAGCAGCCACACCCTCGTATTTTCTTGACAGTAAAGTGATTTCAAAATTTGTTTTTTATTACATATAGTACAACCAATTGAAAAGTGAAAAATTGGGAAAAACACACTAGGCATTTTTTTATTGCAAAAATAACACCAGGATCTGTTTCAGAACACCCTAAAACCACCAAATCTCAGTGATAATTCATTAAAATATACAGGGTGTCATCTGTAACTAACAACATTTTTTATTTGTTATTCATCCGCAATTTTTTTCCTTGGTCACGAAGTACCTGAAAATGTTCAAATAATGCTGTAGGGAGTATTCCAATATTACTTTTTCTTGGCTACCTACGACCAAATTGAAAAGAGAAAAATTGGGAAAAATATACCAGGAATTTTTTTATCGCAAAAATAACACTAAGTTGTATCCCAGAACACTCTGAAACCCCCAAATAGCAGTACTTAATTATTTAAAATATACAGGGTGTCACCTGTAACTGACATAGTATTGATTTTTATTCATCCGTAATGTTTAGTTGTTTTCGATTTTTTTCCATAATCACTAATTACTTAAGAATTTTCGAATAATGTTGTAGAAAATATTCAAATATTACTTTTTCATGGCTAGCTATGACCATTCGAAAAGTGAAAAAGTGTGGAACACACATCAGGACTTTTGTAGCACAAACGTAACAGCGGATTCTGGTTCAGGAGACCCTAAAATTCCAAGACCCCAATTCTTGAATCATAAAAATATACAGGGTCTCATCTTTAGCTGGCAGAATTGATAACGCTTATTTATTCGTAGCGTTTAGTTGATTTACAAAATTTCTTCTCGAGTAATAAAGTACCCAAAAACGTTCAATTGATGCTGAAAGTTGAATTATAAAGGAAAACATATACTAGGATTCTTTTGTCTCCGAGCTAACACCAAATTCTGGTTTAGAACACCATGAAGGCTCCGGATCTTGTTGTTCGAATCATGCAATTACATAGGAAGTCATCTGTAAATGGAAACATGTCTAACTCTTTATTAAATAAATTTTGTTGCTAGTTTTACAGGTGACACCATGTATATTTTAATGATTTAAGTAATTAGATCTGAGTGATTTAGATTTTTTCGAACCACAATTTGGTTTTGTGATGAAAACAAGCTCTGAAATGTTTCCCAGTTTTCCTATTTCTGAATATTATAAATACAAATATAATCACGAGTATAATCATTTCTTTCACAAAAGTAACACGGGATTCTCGTTCTCAACAAGCTTAACAAGATTTATGAATAAAAACTGAGATATGTTACCATTTACAGGATGATATCCTGTACAGTTTCATTACCCGGGCAACGAATTCTGGAGGTTTTGCGGTATATTCTGAACCAGGATATGTTGTCTCGGTATTAGAAGGATGTTTACCACAATTTTTCAATTTTCAACTGGTCATATATAGCCATGGAAGTATAATATTTCGTTTTTTTTTTTGACACAGTATCAATTAAATATTTTGGGTGCTTCTTGATTGGAAAAGAAATATTCAGAAACAATTCAACATTACGGATAAATAAAAGTTATCAAATTTGCTAGCTACAGATGATACCATGTATATTTTTAGATTTAGGTATTGAGGTGGGGATTTCAGGGTGTTCTGATCCAGAAATGTTTGTGCTTAAAGTATCCTCAATGTATTTTCCCCATTTTTTCGTATCTCAACTCGTCATAGCAAGTCATGAAAAAGTAATATTTGGTTATTTTCTATAGCAGTGATTAAACATTTTAGGTACTTTGTTACTATAGAAAAAAAAAACAAAAACAACCAAAGATTACGGATGAAAACAAATTGGAAATGTTGATAGTCTGTAAGACACCCTGTATATTTTAATGAGATCTGGGGGTTTAAGCATGTTCTGAACCAGAATCTGATGTTAGTTTGGAAGTAAAAAATCTTTCAGTATATTTTTCCCAGATTTTCACTTTTCAACCGGTCATAGCAAGCCATGAAAAAGTAAAATTTGGGTATTTCTCATACTCAGCATCAATTGAACACGTTCAGGCCCTTTGTGACAAAAAAAATCGAAAGCAACCGATCTAGGGGTTTTAGGATGTTCTGAAACAGAATCTGATGTTATTTTTGCGATAAAAAAATGCCTAGTATGTTTTTCCCAATTTTTAACTTTTCAGTTGGTCGTAGGTAGCCGTGGAAAATGGATATACGAATATTTCATCAACCTCAAGTTAGATATTTTTGGGTACTATATGTGATAAAAAACAACTTTTGATATCACTGTACTGTCAAGAAAATACGGGGGTGTGGCTGCTTAAAGTGGGACAAACTGTATATTCAATCTTCCCCAAAAAACCCAATACAATGTACTTTGTACAGTATCTCACAAAGAAAAACTGCTACCCCCTACGACCGTTGCATTACATTTGTTTGATACTTGGCAGGTTTCTACAGTGATATTTGAATATGATAAATGAAATATTTTTTTTAATTAAATGGGGAACACCTACATACAGTTTTCATAGTTCGTGCTAATCATCAGTGAAGGTCAATTAACCAAATTGTTGTTAAAATTGTTGTTTTTTCCGTTAACCAGCTGTCGTCCCCTTACGAACCGCAGCCCTCAAAAGTCGAAACTTGTTCGAGCCAAGGATTACGGAAGTCTTACATTTTAACGTGCGATTCCTTTTACCTGAGATCAACAGTGGAGAATAGAGTGTGATCCATAATGTTCGCAACATATGGGAAACATTCTCATTATAAGAGTTACAAAAAACGTTCAATAGGTAAGCGCAGATTTTTTTTTTTTCGAAGTAGCTCGAAGTGGGGTTATTTTAAAGATAGCAAACAAAGTTATTTGAAAGAATTTATTACAGTTCAATTTCAGGCCCACAAAATTTCAAATTTCTATCTGAAATAATTGAGAATTGTAATTTTTTCTCGATTTGAAAACGTTGCTTTTTATCTTCTGTAGGTAACTTTTTTGAATAATTATAAACTTATTCAATCCATAAAAAGAGTTCTTTAGGTTTGTTCCCAACTGCTAGTGCAAAATTGAAAAAAAAAACTTGTTTTCGCCATTTTGCAATAGTCCATATTTTACAACGTCGTTCAATTTTTTTGTAAATTTGTGAAAGTCACAATAGTCACAATAGTCACAATAGACCAATTTCAAGAAACAATTCATTTGACGAAAATAAAAAGCAGAATCTTTTTTGAGGAAATGATAAAAATTGAGAACCTACTAGGAAATCTCAGTTTTCCACGTTGTACTGGCAAATACATATTGTTTTCTATCAACGTATTCAAGTTGCACATCATAGAAATATTTTTTATTTTTCGATTTCCACAGAAATATTTCAAATTATAATTTTTTTATGTCTAAAGATACTATGAGTTTCACTGTTTGAGATTTATCAGAATTTTAATGCGCATTCTTCCATTTTTCAATTATTTATCAGTTGTTGCGGCTTTACTTTATTCAATCTCGCCTAATTTTCTGCAAAAAACTTTCAGTGCGAAATGAGGTTAAAAATAACCACTCTTCTCAGACAGCCGTCTTTCAACAAATTATACGTTTTCTATTTGTGAGTTCTGTAGCATTATTTTTGAAAGATTTTTGATACTGTTTCTTATTATTTCTGCCATACTAATCATTATTTCATAATCGTCTAGTTATCGATTTCTCACTCACCCTATTGAATTATAATTCACTAAAGAGTAATAGTACAACAGTTTGAATATCGAAACATACATGTCATATATTTAAGACATGACACGGTTCCTGAAACTCACCTCAATTTTCAAATCCCAGTAGCACCATTCTTTTCCCACCCCGTTAACTTTTTTCTGCTCTCACCTGGAAGTAGAAAATAAACCACTTTGTCATTGAAGAAACCATAGTAACCGGTAAACAAAACATACTGTGTATAAAACTGGTACAAAAGTTGCTTGACCGCATCGTGTTGCGGTAGAGACATTTGAATTGAATACACTGTTGTCAAAGTTAGTGAAATATCTGAAATACCAGGTTAAATTATATTCGTTCATTATTAAACCAATTTCTAGATTTTTTTCGTCTTGGCAGAAGATAAATTTGAGTTTTTCTTGAAATTGAATTTTCTCATGATATGAGTGATAGTTTTAAAAGGTCTATTTCAGATGAATATTGAATATGTCGTACAGGGTGATTCACATTTAACTCCCACCATTGGGAACTACAGCAGATACCACGAAGCTTAAAAAAAGACAAAGTTGCGTATTTGGTTTACAAATTACTGTTTTTCAACTTCAGAAATTCCAAGTATTTCCAGAAAATCGGACTTTTCATTTTGATTTTTTCTAGCGTTATTTAACAAGATCATGAACAAGATAATGAACAAACATGTAGCAATTGCGTTCTCTTCTAAAACGGAAGTAATTGCTTGAAATCCGATGAATAAAAACCGAAGTACTTGCTTTTGCTTCCAGCAATTGCTTAAAAGTTCAGGAAATGTTTCTTGTCAAAGCTTTTTCTTTTTCTTTTTCTGAAAAAATAGAGGCAATTGCTTGAAATGTGATGAATACATTAAGGAATTACTTCTTTTAAAGGTTAGTAATTACTTTGAAATTTTTAAGATAGGACGACCCCTCCATCATCTGTTTGTGTAAAAAGAGAAATATACAGTTTGTGCGTAAAAATTGCAAAGACGATGATTCTAGAAAACTTTATCGATTTGACCGCGAACATTTCTGAAGTGGTTAAAGAATCATTTTTCGACTGAGAGTGGTGAAAGGCGAGGGGCTGCACTATCACCTATATTTGAAATGAAACATTTTCTGCGGCAATTGTCAATTCAGAGCTTTCAAAATTATGTAGATGAAGAACTCAGTATTCGCCAAACTACTGTCTGTAAGACATTTACTTCGCTAATTAATGCTTTTCTGGCGAAAGCCAATATTTGTATTGAATTTTCTAGAAATGCTCAAGCTGTTGTGGAAGCTTAACAGTTGTACTCAGAGAGATATGCGCTTTTCAAGAGAAATCCTGCAACCCAAGTGCAGCAAAATTATAATAACGTTTTCTGACGAGAACGTGCAATGATTGAACGATGCTTTGGGCAGTTAAAAGCAAAGTTTCCTGTACTTCAATATAAAATTAGGAGTAAAGAGTAAATAGAAAAAATACCACCGACGATAAGTGCCTACGTTGTGCTACATAAAATCGCTAAACTAATTTAATGAAGATTTTGATTATTCCCATCAAGATCTCGATAGAGCGCGTGTGAAAATTTTGACAACGATTGGATTCGTCATTGCACAATTATAATCGTTGGAGAAAAAAAAAGGTCTTAAAAACTTGGAAATTGGAATTAACAGTGCAACTGTTCGAGGCTCGAGCATGTTTGAGCTTGAAGAGGGATGTGGTTGTATTTGTGTGAGCGTGTTCCAAAGTTTCAAAAATACTTGAAAAATATATCAGGGCCTCTTCTGTATCACTTCTTTCTTAACTTCTAGACTGAATGGAGTAGTAGTTTAAGAGGCCATGAGCGCAATCACATTTGGGACGTTTTTTAGGGTAAAATTGTCGATAACTCACAAACGGTTCGTCGTATCAAACACGGACAGGTTTCTAGAGAACGTTTGATTCTATTTACCTATGTCTCCGGCAGCACCTCACGATGCTTTCCATAGATAGTCAAGGTTGCTGCAATGGTATTTCTCTTCCATTAAAATCCAATCCAATCCATTATCCAATCGAAATGAATTTGGTATCAAAAGAAAGCTAAAACATTGATCTATGTACTTGCTGTAATGTTTTTTTTAAATTATTTGTTCATCTACCCAAAACATTTCTTCAAATTTACTGCATTTTTGGGACATTTCAGAAATTTTTTTCTTGTGAAGGAGCGTTGAAAATTTAATTTTCATTACAGCACGTACGTAGACTCAAATGTCCTCTAAAAGCCTGTCCTTGTTTGAAATCGATAAGAGGAATTGTTTTTTAGTTTTCAATTGACTCTTTTACCACAACACTTCAAAGAAGTCAAACCACAAGTTTGATTTCGTTTTGAATGTGTGGGCTAGAATGGGCGAAGACACGAAATAGTAGTTTACCTAACGAGTGCGGAAAGTGATGCGTTAGCGGAATTCGGCCAGAAATCGCGTGCGGAAAAGACACTTTACGCTCGTGTTAGGTTAGGTTAGGAAAAGTGGACTTTTCCGCACGCTAGTAGAAAAATTATTATTGCTTCAAATATGCTTTAAAATGCACAACGCACATACAGTGAGTGCGGCTTTTAATAGTACCCCCCCTGTTAACTTTTGAACGGTTCGACGTAGAAACTTAAGGAAAAATAGTTTCGAGGGTTAAACCAAAAATACTTTCTGAAATGAAAAATATGATGATTACTCGACAGGGGGCGCGGGGGGACAGATCAACTCAAAAAATTTAAATGGCATGGGGGGTCAAAAGTATCACATCATTGAAAACTAGTCTTTTATGTAAAAACACACATTTCAAAGAAATCTGGATATTTTATAATTATTCTGTATACCAACCTATGTATACGAGCCACGGAACACTACCTGTGGATCAAATTTGTGATTTGTACCCAGAAGAACAATGTGTTTGCATTTTTTTTTAAGTTTATTCGAGAGCAACTTCATTTACTTTAACTTTAATTTTATGCTGTATTATGAATAATTTATTTTTGTAATTTCCTATCAAGTGGCATGCTGAAACTCCTTTAAAATCATCAACTTCCGTATCAATTTTGATAAAAGAGAAGGAGTTTAGAAATACTGAATTGTACTGTCTATGTCCAGGGGCGGCGCTTTCCTACACATGCAAAAGAAATTTTTTTTTGTTCCAAATTTCATTTTTTTATTGCACTTTTTTTGCTGGGGAGAGCACACTGTATAATTTTCGTGAAGTGGTCGTAGTTCACCCTGTATATTATGCTCAGAAGGTACTGTGATTGATTGGTCCCATTCACAACGGCAAATAATAATATGAGCCATCAGTGGTTTCTGAACAATTGAACACTGCGAACAAATAATATATTTTCCCTTTAACAGTTTAACATGGGTTATTTTTAACTTAATTAATACTATACTTGAAGGCGGCATACTAAGAATTATTAGCCCCCAGCGTGAGTAGAAATCCGGCACTGTTAAGAATCCCGCGTAAATAAGTAACGAACTCATTAGAATTTATTAGTTACAAAGATTAGAATGGATGAAAATAAAGTGTATTAGCTGCGACCTGGTTTGGCAACGTCGAGGAGATATTTATTGAAGTGTCTTAATACAGCTGACACAGCACAACATGCCACCTTGTTTCCTTGTTTAGTTTCGAACCACACGTTGCTAGGTACAACAAAGTGTAACAACACAACACAAACAACTGTAAATATGTCATAGATCAGTGGATAGTTAGAGTTACCTGTTTTCAGAGAAATGCTAATTACACAAATTAATGTAGAACTGGCTGAAATGGAATACCGTAAAGTATGAGGTCACATTTCGAGTGTATTTGCAAAGTAGAGGTTAAGACTGGCGAAAGTAAAGGTACGGTAAGTCGTAATTGAATTTATTTGATTTATTGTTGAGATATTTGGTATAAGGTATATGGGTATAAGTATGCATTTCCATGCAAAAGTTTTTCTACCAAAATAATTACAATATTTCCTTTTGTTTCTCCAGATATTTCGAATATATAAATTACACCTATCTACTTATATACTTTTACTTATCCCAGTTATCCAATTAATTTATTTGACATTGTTAATTATAACGATGAAACGACAAAAAACAAGGAAACGTGTAGTAGAAAATAGCACACGCAGCATAGGTACACTTTTTTTGAAAAGTTTCCTAACTAAATTAAAGTAAAAATCGGTATTGTAGCTGGTAGCTGGGAATATTTGAATCTCCCGAAATTATTTACAATAAATATTAATTGTAGCAGGTACGTCTTCCAAAAATATTTTCACAATATAAATGATGGAAACATTGAAAATATTGTCAAAAATATTCTAAACTATGATTTTATTTACATATGTATACCGGGTGTCCACGGAAAGTGGCTCGCCCCTATAACTTTTTTGGTTTTGCAGATATTGAAATGAAATTTGGAGGATCTGTATGAGTCCCAAAACTGCATTTTTTGACAAGTTAGTCAGATTCGTGAAACTTTCGGTCTGACCGGAAGTGATAAAAACTTTGGATTTTTAAATGCGACACCCGGTATATTTTCACCTTTTTTGTCTCCATATGACATTCTGAATACAACCATTTTATCACTTGTTATTTTTTGTGACAATTTTTTTTTTATTTCGACGTTTAATTTTTAATCTAGAGGGCTATAGATCACTGGCGCACTCAGGAATTTCTTTTGGGGGGGGGGCTCATAGAAGCCAATGAAAATAGTAAAATATATGAATTAGTGTTCAATTCTAGGAAAATAAAAAACAATGATAAACAAAATGATACATATGTTATTTCTATTAAAAAAATCATTCTGAAGGTACAAACCTTTTGTGCAATTCTTAATTCTTGGGGGGGGGGGGGGGGGGGGGGCTCGAGCCCCAAAGCCCACCTCCTGGGTGCGCCAGTGCTGTAGATACGTTCAAATTATTAATTTTAGTCCTAAAGTACGTATTCGGAAAAATAAACTTAAAGGTTTTCTGTTGAAATGCATCTGTCGTGTAAAATTTAATTTTTGATTTATTCGTACTATTCTATTTTCAAATGACAACAATGACTTAAATCTGCATTTTATGACAACTGACTAAGCTTCTAACATTTTTATCGAATATTGTTTTCAGTTGAAATATTTCAATCAATCAATTTTAGAATTTTTCTAAATGGAAATTCAGTGAATTTTATGTTATGTTTACTGTTAAAGGTTTCCAACAAACTTTCGTTAAACAACTTGAAAAGATTACTTAAGACCATTCTTAAAATGAAACAATATTTCAGATTGAAATGATATTTAAATACATAACTGACCTACATAACTGATAGAACAAGGTAATTAAGGTGTATTAAAAAAAAACATTACTTGTCGATAGTTATCTTACCTCACTTCTCCAAATCTTAATTCGGAAACTATTGTGTACTGTGTACGTTATTGATTGAAAAACATGTTAATAATATAATTTATACAAGAAGATATTCGTTTTTGGATTGATGGTTTTGTTATATCATTTGTGTTGGTCACAAGTTACTCGATGAATTTCAATATCAATTTAATCTCAAGAAGAAAAATCTACTGTAATATTTTTAAGTTTGTTGACGAAAGTTTCTTCTAGTCTTAATAGTGTGCGGTATCAAATTAATGGTAATGCAATGCTCTTTTTTTCTGACCCGACGAGCCACTATGTTACCATTTGAAAAAAAATATCAATAATAATTTAAAAATAAAATTTTACTTAGCATAGGCAATTTAACCGAAAACCGTAAAGCTGTATTTTTCCCAATACTTTAGGACTAATATTAATAATTTGAACGTATTTATAGACCTTTAGATTCGAAAATAAATTTCAAAATTCCAAAAGTTTTTGGTTACAAAAAGTAACAAATGATACATGGTTATATTCAAAATGTGTCGGGTGTCTCATTTAAAAATTTAAAAAACGGAAGTCACTTCCGACGAAATCGGAAGTTGCATGAAGCTGAGTCACTTATCAGAAAATGCAGTTTTATGTATTATATAGATCCTTAAAATTTCATTCCAATATCTTCAAAAACAAAAAAGTTATAGAAGCGAGCCACCTTCCGTGGACACCCGGTATATCTTATTGGTCCGTTTTTACGTCCATGCAATTTGCACAAGCAGACTTGTGCATTCCAATTTGCGCAAATGAACTGAGTCGTTGTATTCTATTCACACGCTCAGTCTATTCGCACGATTGTCGAGTGTGAGAGCGAAAGAATTCTGATAATCTGAATAATAGAAATAATAACAAATGGATCAAGACGAATTATATGCTCTAGCTGGTGTTTGATGAATGAATTCTGTAAAGAATACTTGTTCTTTTTTCGACATTATTGCCAAACAAACACAAAATCCAACAAAATAACTCAGTAGGTTGTTTTAAGGAAGCTTAAAGTTACAAAACACCGAAATCACAAAGGTGCCGTGCAGGTCAGAACAAGAATTCGCTGCTACTGGGCTTCTGCGCATGCGAACGGCATCCGTAGAGTTTGAGTGTTGTTTACACGTTCAAGCATTTGCGCCAACCACATGCAAATTATCTGACCGGCCAGATTTTACTCAAGTCAAGCTTTCTGGCTTGTGCAAGTGCACGATTTTGGTTTTCATGGAACAATTTACTTGCGCAAATTAGCATGCACAAGTCAATTTGCGCAAATTGCATGAACGTAAAAACGGCCCTTAAGACTTGACATGCTAATACCTATTCCTGAATTCCAAATCTCTCCTTTTCAACGGCTTTTTAATAATCATCTGAGTTTTTTTCTCTTCATTTCAATCCTCCAGTCCTCCAGAATTGCCGCTGGTTTTGTGAGATAAGTTTTCCTGTTTAGTTTTGTGTTACTTTTCTTGTCAAAATTCCAAGAATGCTTTACCTAATGTTTTTTATTTAAGTTAGTTAATTTATTTACATTTTCACCCGGAATCCCTGGAAGTTAAGACGATTTGGCAATTTAAATTGCAAGATGGTGTTATGCATGCATACGACTTTTAATACTAGCCACATAAAAAAAATCTGGGTTCGTCGCTGATTCTCGCAGAAGAATAGACTCAATGAAACATATACCGTGCTTCTTTAATTGTCAACTCGTCAAAACACGTCGTAACTTTAGCGACTGATAATCCAAAAAGTAGACATAGAAGGCATATAAAATTTTGTATTTGAATTGAATAAAATAACGAAAAATCACAACGAAACTTATTTTGACATTTTATTTTGTTTATTTCTGTTTAATCACCCAAATGGAAGTAGATTCAGAATTGGTCTTCTATAGATATCGTATTTATTACGTATTATAAAATACTGAGCAATTTATAGTAAAAAAAATTGAGTTAGGGAGTCGTAACTTATTTTTGAACAAGGTTTCACCATATTCTGTTATATGATGAAACCATCATAATCATGGAAGTATTTATAACATCGTATAAATACAGATTGACTTAGCATTGTTGGGCTGCGGGGAAGAGAGAAAGTAGTGATAGATTGTGAGCAATCCCCAACCGGCAGGAGCGCACTCATTTAATAAAAATATTGTCCATCAATATGCCTCTCGTCTTGTCCTTAAACTCGTTAAGCGTGCTATAAAGGCTCACGTGTATATTTCTATCATACCATTATTGGTGAAGGAATGTTTGTTTGAAAATCATATTATTTTTATTACTAATTTCTCATTGGTTGCAGGGCTGATAGAATGATGGATCCTGGAATCGCTTGCTTTCAACACTGTGGTCCGAAAGTGTTTTGCTTTTCTTTGCCAGAAACTTGCCCAGTTTGTAACGAAGATTTAAATGAAACAAATTTTTCTCTCTTGCCTTTCAGGTATGTATAATTATTACGAAAATATGTTGCTGGTAACTAGTCGTGCTTCAAACAGTCATTATTTTTCGTCGATTGAAAGAGATTTTGAATCGCAAGTTTTCAAATTAAACCCACCATTCACATTCGAGTTGAATTAAAAAGTCCATAATTTTGTTTCATGAAGTTATCATGAATTTCATATAAATTGTCAATTTTCCAGAAAAAATCGAAGACTCAATTTGTGAGCTCTCTAATGACGTAGATAACTAGGGAAAAACCTAAACTACATTCGAAAAAGTACCCTGTGCTGAACAGGGAAGCTAGGTTAGCTCAATCAGGTTAGGTTTGTGAGTTAATCGCGAACGAAAAACCAAAGTCACGCATTTCCTTAAGGATTTGAGTTTTGCATTGAGGCTCGTAAGTATCAGTGTACTCGAGCGTACGGTAGGCCGAGTGTTCGCCGGACTACCGTAGGCTCTATACATTCCTGTAGTTGGGCACCCGAATGCTGCATAACGTAAAAGTATCAATGCCTGACACTGTCCCTAAAGCCGCGTCCTCACTTAGTCGACATTGTCGATCGACTCTGTCGACCAACAAATCGACTGCACCTGTCCACACCAAGTAGACAGAAAGTTTGTCGACCAGTCGAAACGAAAATGTTTGATGAAGAAGACGTCATTATTGCTTGTGCCGCATTTGTAATTATCGGGTCTAAAAAAGAAAATATTCGCGTAAAAAGATTTTGGATTCGAGCAAGCCTGGAAAGTAGAGATACAGTGGTAGTAATCTGATAGACGACTTAAAGAGGAATGAAATCGACATATTGAACCTGGAATACAGTTGTAATGGTGAATTTAGAATTTTTTTTCGAATGTCCAATAGATTTGTTTTCGCTTTGTACTTTTCAATAAACTCTATCACCTTTTCTATTTCCCATTCCATTTTTCCCTACAAGCAACCTGCCACGACACACTTCACAGTGACACTAAACTCAATCTGTTTGCCGATGTCGAATATCGACTAGCACATCCACACTCTGGATTCTACTCAACTACCCTTTGATTTTACCGACAGTTGGTTGAAAACCAATCGACATGTCGATCTGTCGATCTGATCGACTGAGTCGATTGACGCGTACACACCAAGTCAATCGACAATGTCGACTCAGTGAGAACGCGGCTTAAGGCTAACACGTTTCATTGTTCATACAAAATTAAGTAATATTCTGTCCATGTTCTGAATATATTCAATAATTTTGTTTGGTACGAGTGTTATCTACCGAATTTCTATACTCTCAGATTGGAAATACTGAATTAATATCTTTACCAGAATATTTCAACAGAATAGGCGTGTTTTATAAATATATTCATTAAGGTCTAGCGTGAATGAAAATAGAGGATAAAAAAGAGGACTTATTTTTACAGTTCAATTGTACTAATTACTATAATAATAATGACACAATTGTATTTTTCAAAAAAGCATAAATGTATGAAGTGTGTAAAAATTTTACTTTACGCACTGTTGATGATTTTACGCACAGGTGAATTTCACCTGTCCCAGTTTCTGTCTGTAATGAAATATTGGAAGTTAAATTTGACGCACTGCTAGTCGTCCTATCAACTTGAAATTTGGCAGTGCATAATTACGGTAACAATTAATGCATTATGGAATTTTTGTTAGACAAAAAAAAAATGACGGCTCAAAAATAGCGGACAAGATTTGTGAATTCTATTCAAATTGTGATTCTATTGAAAATTAACCTGTGGGGGCTTTCGAGGACGGAATTTCTGAATTTGGTGTCAATGTTCGTGAATTCAAGATGGCGGACAAGTTTTGTGATTATGGTCCGAATCGATCCAAAATTGGTATGTGGTGGTTTTTGAGATTGAAGAATTTTTGGCCTAAAATAAATTTAAAATATGGCTCGAAGATGTCGGAATAGTTTTGTGATTTTGGTCCGATAAGATTCTAGATCGGTATGTGGGGGGTTTTTCGATCGGAGATTATGAATTTTCTGTCAAAATTCATAAACTCAAGATGTAGGATCATAGTTCGATTATATTTAAATTTGGTATGTGGGGGTTTTCGAGATCGAAGATTGAGAATTTTAAGTCTAAATTCATAAATCCAAGATGGAGTTTTGTAATGATGTTTCGATTCTCGTTAAAATTGGTAGATATCAAAGTACAAACAGTTGACTTCCAGACTTCCCAACAGCGACGCACGGCCTCTTATAGTTAGAAACATAGATTCCAGATCTTTCGAGAACTCTGCCATCCTTCTAGGCGTTTCTAGGCTTAAGCCACCGTTCTTCATCCATAGGTGGTGTGATCACTCACGTCGCTGTTATCATTTCGCTCTTCTCCACCTAGATGGCGCCAGGTCTGAATATTTCCGTGACAATAATATAACCTGGGAGGAACTGCAAGAAAGCATGGTGGAACAATTTCGTAAGTGTGTTCCTTTTTCCAAATTACTAGAGGATGAAGCTAATTATAAAACGATAGGTGATCAAAATTTAGGTAACTATTATTTTCAAGAATTCTCCAAATTACGAATGTTATATGTGAAAATTCCTAACGAATGTCTAGTCGATGCGGTAATCGGAGGCATTACAGAATATTGCATATACAGTGATATCTGCGCGTCACACAGATCCAAATACACTCTATGCTTACCTCAATAACTTCGCTGATATGCCGAATGAAAATAAAGCAAAAAATTATGTTCATCGTTGGTCACAACCTAGCACTAGATCTCAAAATAATAATACCAAAGTAATACTTATTTAAGTATGTGTGTTATGTTGAAAATAAGTCACGAGAGAAAGATTTATACCACGAGGACAAGTGACTTAGAAAACATAACACACAAGTCGCATACAATATTTGATCCAACAAGTGGAAGAAATTGTTTTTTATGAGATAATAATTAAAAAGTTTTAAATAAGAACGTGAGTTATAATTCATAACTCACTTATAATCCATAACTCACTAGTGAGTTATGAATTATAACACACTATTGTGTTATTTGATAGTTTACGTGAGTTATAATCCATAGCTCACTAGTGAGTTATAAGACATTACTCACTAGTGAGTTATTTGATATTTAACTTGTCTAAAATTACATTAATAATGACAGTCAAAACTGTCATGTGTTGGATAAAGTCATTTTATGAAGATGAAAAAGGTTCTCATTTCAACAAATATTATCATTCTAAAGTAACAATTCTTTGTTATAATTGTGGTCTCAAATGACATTTCGTCATAAAAGAATGTCGTGAACGATTTGAATGCATGAAATGTCATAAGTTAGATCATGTGATGTATTTTCCTTTACTAAATCACAAGAAATGTTATAACTTTTGGAGAAAAGACTTTATTCTCTTGTTGAAACAATATATGCCGTTGTTATTTTATAACTACTCCATGACAACTATTTCAACTATATGAGGATCAAATATACAGAATGTTATATACATTACATCTCCCCCCTTGAAAAAAAAAATAATTATAATACACATCTTTATCACTTGAAGAAGCTTTTGTAAAGCGAAACAATTGTCGTGGTTTTGTAAACCCTTTTGATGTGAAAATCATTTAAACTATAGTTTCATTATAGATATTAACATGGATTTCCATCAAGTATCGGCTATATCAATTCAAAAAATAATAATAATAACAATAAAATTAAAAACTAAATCAATATGACAATTTTTCAGGAGGTTTAATGGTACGTGTTGGCCTTGAACTCGCCATTTCTTCTGATATTTTATTATTTGATTGTTCATTAGAAGATTTCACCGATGTTGAAGGTTGAGTATCATCTAATATGGCGGAAGAAATATTATGACATATTTTAATTTGATTTAAATGTCTTTTCTATTTTATATTATCTAATTCAGGAATTATTACTTTATAAACAAATTTGCCTACTTTTTCAAAAATGATTCCTTTTATCCATTCATTCTTGGTTCTACGATAATCTTTAACTATGACCGAATCACCTTTAATGAAAGAAATATTTCGTTTACCATCATAATAATTTTTTTGTTTATTCTGTAATATTTTCATGTGATTACTCAGATCGTGATCTACTTGAGGAAGTAAGGAACTGAAGCGTGTGCGTAAATTTTGTCCAAACATCAATTTGGCAGGACTAACTTTCGTTGTGCAATGAGACCATTTCTTTCCATTGCATTTTTCAATGCATTTTTAGTAGTTTTAACTGCATTTTCAGCAACGCCATTAGAACAAGGATTGAACGGTGGGGATGTGATATGAACGACATTATTATTTGACAGAAATTCCTCAAACTTTCTTGAACAGAATGAAGGTTCATTGTCACTCACTATTTGTCTTGGCAAACCAAAACGAGCAAAACAACAACGTAAAACTTCTATCGTTTTAACTGAGGTAATAGATACCATTGGAAAAACTTCAATCCATTTCGTGTGTGCATCTAGTATAATTAAAAATTGATGATTTAAGGAAGGTCCCATGAAGTCAATATGCAAACGATACCACGGTTGAGTTGGCCAAGACCAGGTAGTTAATATTGCTTTATTTGGAGATTTTTTGTGCAATAAACAGCTTTCGCAATTCATGCAAATTTTTTCAATATCTCTATCTAATCCTGGCCCCCAAAAATATGACCTTGCCAAACTTTTCTTTTTAACAATGCCCATGTGTGAAGTATGAAAGCTTTTTAATAGTTCATTTTGTAATAATTTGGGAATGATTATTCTGTTATTCCAAATCAAACAATCAGATTCTATACTCAGTTCATCCCTTATTCGATAGAAATGTCGCAATTCTTCGTTCTGTGACTCACAATTATTTTTGTCTACCCATCCTGAATTCACATACTTCAAAAATTCCTGTAATAATGCATCTTTATCTGTACAATCCCTAACCATTTCAAAGTCCAGGCCCGGTCTGGCCAGGGCGGCTGGTTGGCGATCGCCGAGGGCCTCCGGTTCAAGGGGGCCACAAGTTTGCGACATAATCTTGCAAAAACATTTTTTTTAAACGATCGCCGCACCGTTCGGCTCGGCTCAGCGAGCGGTAGTGACGCGACAGCGGCGCGGCGCGTCTGCGCCCTGTCAGGACTCAAGCAGACAGCTCAGCCACAGCTTAGATATCTAATCTATCTATCTATTAAACATAGGCTAACTATTTTGCCGTGAGAGGACATAGTGTCCTCGTTATATTTCCGGCGGGGGGGGGGGGCTCAAATCACCGTCTAGCCGAGGGCCACCAATGGAGCCAGACCGAGCCTGTCAAAGTCTATGGGAAAGTATTCATTTTTACATAAATATTCAACAAAATTCAAATCAATATTTTCTGAAAAATCTTACGTTCAAAAGGTACAGGTGAATGATAAAAAATTACTTGTTTGATGGATACTGGCAGTTTGAATACTCTCATTTAATTTTCAGTAAGAACCAATATCAAATGGGTACAAATCCCGACGAGTGGGACAACTCTTCGCAGTTTCATGGGAAGCACTGTATCCTGTCAAAACTACATCCCAATTACTGCAAAATTGATGGGGGTTTCGGCAAATGTTAATGCTATCGTGGTACTTGATCAGTATCTGAGTTACGATCTAATTTTGGGTAGAGATTTTCTCGACCAACCACACGTTATAATGGTAAAACAAGAGAATCGAGTTTTATTTAAAGAATTTCCTGTATTGAATGATCACACAATTTCACAAAACAAGGTAAACTCAATCCGATCGAGAAAATTTCAATACCATTTGTAATAAACAAGAAAAACATAAATATATTTTTGTGCTCGTACAAAATTTTGCATATCTAAACTACTAAAAATTGCCTAATTTTGACTAGCTATAACTTGGACATTTCTTGGCCGATGTTGGATTTTCAACCAATGGTGGAAAGCGTCATCCTTGGTCTATGCGCCATTGGCGTCGGGTTTCTTTTTTTGCAATTCGTTCTCTTTGTACAGGGTGTGAATTTAGAGCCGGAAATATTTCAAATTTTTTATCAATAATTTGGGAAATGTGAGGGACCCTAGAATTTTATTTAGATGTTGGGTGAATTGTTGGGCTGATACCTCGAGACGTCTTTGAAATATTTTTGATAAATTGCGTTGCTATGGAAATATCGCCATTTTATGAAATTCCGTTTTTATTTTAAAATGTAGCATTTTTTAGTTAAACAATAACAGTCACCATCTAAACTGGAACAAGGGATATTTCTACTGAAGATAATTAACACCAGTGGCGCGCAAAAACAGGTTTATGATATTTAGAAACGAAAATTCGTTTTTATTGAAAAAATTCAACAGTTTTATTGGTCGTTACAGTTAAAAAGGTGCCATACGTTTAATTAGCAAGATGTTGACAGATTCAGAGGCGTGCGAAAGGAGATTCTGTAATGTAGAAAAATTAAAATTCCAGTTTCATTATTTATTTTTTTTCATTTATTTACAAGGTGCATACATGTAATTAATTTCTTTTTAATGAATTCATCGGTGTACAAAAAAGAATCCATATGTTTACGTACTAATGAAAACGTTATTTGAGAAACTAAAACGAAACCCCAAATATTTATAAAACAAGAATATTAATCCTATTTAGTAAGGCGTTGGCCCCCCTCTAGCCAGAATAATTGCCTGGCACCGACTTGGCATGCTCGAAATTAATTTGTTGATTAGTTCTATAGGAACTGCCTCCCAGACGTCCAGAATAATCCCTTCGAGATCGTCAATATTTTCTGGCTGACGGTCCCTTCGGGAAAACTCCAACTTCATCCAACTCCAGACGAGCTCAATAGGATTCAAGTCTGGAGATTTGGGAGGCAATTCACTACGATTAACAATTTGGTCTTGCATAGATACCTGTTTACTATTCCTGCCCGATGAGGTCGAGCATTATCGTCCACAAGAACAAAATCTTCGCCATAATTTCGAGCATGCGGAAGAACTTTCGGAATCAGACATTCATTCAGGTAGACTATGCCGTTAACATTGCGTCGAAACACGACAAGAGGTGTCTTTCCGTTGTGTTGAATACCGCCGCAAACTGTCAATCCACCACCGCCAAATGCAACTTGGGGACGCATGTTTTCTTCTAAGAAACGTTCTCCCCGTCTCTTCCAAGTTAACAATCTGCTGTCGGAATTATGCAGGTTGAAACGACAATCATCAGCGAAAAGACAGTCTCTCCACCGAAGATGCCAATGCATGTGTTCTTCGGAATATTTTTTAAAAGTGGGCATTTTACCCGACGACGAGCATTTAATCCCTAGTCATGTAGGCGCCTTCTGATAGTGTTTGCTGAAACATTTAACTGCAGGTGCGCTCGGATTCTTTTGGCGGTCCAAACCCTATTTCTAATTGCAGTGCGTACTATTGCTCGGCCCTGACGGGGATTTGTTTTTTTTTTTTCGACTTCCTCCGCCGTGTCGGTGAGCAGCAGTACCGTTGTTAGCTTCTCTTTGCAAAGCTCTTCCTACAGATGATTTCTTGACATCAAGTAAGGCGGCAATCTCTCTTATTGCATAATTTCTTTGCCGCAATCTTGAGATATTCACCAAATCTGCACTGATAAGTCGTGACATTTAGACGATAACAATAATTTATACTTATGTTTTGACTTAAAATGCAATTTAATGTCAAAACCTTATTTCCTTAGTGACATTTTCAGCGCCTTCTAATTACATCAACATGCAGAAATAAAGTTTTGACATTTAGATTGCATTTTAAGACGAAAGAAATGTCGCGACTTTCCAATGCAGAATTGATAAATATAGAAGTTAACCAAGGTACCTACTACTGCTTACTGACACTACCAGTATAGGCCCATACATGACCAGGGATAAAAATACCCACGATTAAGAAATTTTTCACTGGGCGAACAAAGAACAACACTTAATAATATTATTAAAAATGTTTCCATGTGAATCAAACTTTTTGGATCGCCTTGTATAATGGATCCTCTTTTATACGCCAATGAATTACATGGCTGCTCATATTAAATAAGTAAAAAAGTAACAAAAAATTATGAAACTGGAATTTTAATTTGTCTACATTACAGAAACCCCTTTTTGCACGCCTCTGAATCTGTCAACATCATGCTAATTAAATGTATAGCACCTTTTTAACTGTAACGACCAATAAAACTGTTGAAGTTTTTCAATAAAAACGAATTTTCGTTTCTAAATATCATAAACCCCTTTTTGCGCGCCACTGGTGTTAATTATCTTCAGTAGAAATATCCCTTGTTCCAGTTTAGATGGTGGCTGTTATTGTTTAACTAAAAAATGCCACATTTTAAAATAAAAACGGAATTTCATAAAATGGCAATATTTCCATAGCAACGCAATTTATCAAAAATATTTCAAAGATGTCTCGAGGTATCGGCCCAAAAATTCACCAAACATCTAAAAAAAAATTGTAGGGTCCCTCACATTTCCCAAATTATTGGTCAAAAAATTGAAATGTTTCCGGCTCTAAATTCACACCCTGTACAAAAAGAACGAATTGCAAAAAAAGAAACCCGACGCCAATGGCGCATAGACCAAAAATGACGCTTTCCACCATTGGTTGAAAATCCAACATCGGCCAAGAAATGTCCAAGTTATAGCTAGTCAAAATTAGGTAATTTTTTGGCCGTCGCACTCCATCTGGCAAGTAGTTAATAGAAACCTGTAATATCTCAGGGGAGACATGTGGTAGAAATTCCAACTGATTTTATATTCCTTTATGAGACTCCTGCTAGAATAATCAGAGACAGGGGATCTGCTTTTAATAATAATAATAGAGACTGGTCATGAAAATTATGTCAAAAATATATCAACAAAGATTTGTTAAAACGATTCAAATGAAAAGAAAGTTCATTCGTTGTAGTTCATCGATTACATAATACCAACCTGTCCGACGATTATAAGTGATATTGAGTAATAATTTCTTTTTTCAGAGTTCCTTATCCTTTCATCCAAGCATCTCAATACCCCTGCGCTGTTGTGATAAAACCTACCTCGGGCGATTTTCTCAAGTGAGTATTTTTGAGTTAGAAATATCTAGTGGTATTCACTTTAGAACAAAACTAATACTTCACAATAACTGATACGAGGGTTGCCTTTGATGTTTTGGGATTAGAGAACAAAAACAAATATTGATCATCGAAAATCGCTTTATTGTTTTTCAAAATATTCCCCATGAAGATCTATACACTTCTGCATGCGATGGAACCAATTGTCGAAGCACATTTGCCACTCTGATTGAGGTATCTCCAAAACATGCATTCTGAACGCATCAACCGCTTCTGCAGGTGTCGAAAAACGTTGACCTCTCAGTTTATTTTTTACGTACGGGAACAAAAAGAAGTCTTTCGGTGCCAAGTCAGGACTATACGGCGGATGACTCATCAAATCGACGTTTTGAGTGCTCAAAAATGCAGTTGTTTGAGCTGATGTGTGCGAGCTCGCATTGTCGTGGTGAAGAGTGATTCGTCTTCGGCGGTTGGTTTTCCTCATTTCTTGGAAGACAACTGGCAAACAAATGGTTGTGTACCACTCAGAATTGACTGTTCTGCGTTGTTCTAGTGGTAAGGTTGCGACATGTCCAGTTTTTCTGAAAAAACAGGCGACCATTTGCTTGGAAGTGCTTCGTGCGCGAACAACTTTTGTTGGCTTTGGCTCATCTTGAAACACCCATACAGTCGACTGCTGTTTACTTTCAGGCTCATACGCGTAAATCCACGATTCGTCACCTGTCACGATGTCATAGACGTGTTTCGAAACACCGCGATCGTATTTTTTGAGCATTTCTTTCGACCAATCGACACGAGCCTTTTTTTGAACGATTGACAAATTGTGTGGGATCCAACGCGAACAAATTTTTTTGACAGCCAAATGTTCATGCAATATTGAATGTATGCTGGTCCCACTAATGCCTAAGATTGTCTCAATCTCACGATAGGTGACATGACGATCTTTCAATATCAGTTCGCGCACAGCATCAATGGTTTCCGGAACAACAACTGATTTTGGACGACCTTCACGAAATTCGTCTTGGAGCGAACTACGACCTCGATTGAATTCACCATACCATCGATAAACACTGGTCCTTGATGGAGCTTCATCGCAAAAAATTGAATTAAGTTCATCGATGCACTGTTGCTGAGTTAATCCACGTCGAAAGTTGTAAAAAATAATCGCACGAAAATGTTCACGATTTAATTCCATATTTTGGCCGAGATGAATCTTTTAAGTTACTGTAAACATTACAAATAGTGCTCGTATGTCAAAACGTTCTGAGTACGCATAACCTAAAAAATGTCAAACTTTACGATAGAGCTGTCAGCTGCCTGATTGCAACACTAGGGTTGTCCAATCCCGAAATATAAAAGGCAACCCTCGTACATAAACCTAGACAATGGATGTTTTCGTCGGATGAATAATATGTTGGATTCTTGGCAAAGTTTTCTATAGGATATACTTTGAATCGAAATATAATTTTATGTATGGTAATTGAAGACCATTATTACAAAATAGTTCTTGCAGATATAGACCGAGAGATAGGAACACAAAATTTTTGGTCATTTGTATGGCGACCTTTCAGGGCTCTAATTACATAATGACGAAAAGGAAAATGATGGTCATAGCGCTGGTACTGGCGGCCCAATCTCGTGGACGTTAATCGAACGAGTCGGATTAATTACGAAAATCGAACGATTTGTTAAACGAAAATTCTTCTTCTCTCCGGTGTGACTTACAGCCCGCCATACCGACGAAAACACATTAATTAAGAATGAATGCTATCATTTGTACCAGGCTTTGTGCATAGCTAATCATCGTCGAGCCATGCACGAAAATCACCATGCCATACTTTTCCGACGATTCCAAATGGCCGCCATACTACCGCAAAGGAGTAATTATTTATTTTTGTACAAAACGATTCGTAACACCATATACATTTTTTACCAGTTCTTTGTATGATCATAAATAGATGTTTGATAATGATAATGCCATACCTGTGGGAAGTGGTGAACGTGTAGAATATTTTTTCTGAATTGTAAAATTGTATGCGTATTTTGAACGATTTTTACCAGTGTGGCACTAATTTGTCCTGTAAGTTTGAGGTTAAAGAACATAATTTCAAAAATATATGTGGCGGAAATTTTGAACGTTGCTGTTTTGTACCATTTGTAGCTGAAAGATCTTCCTCAAAATATTTTTTTCGAGTATTGCACTACTTTTGCATTTTACCATAAGTATGGTATAATTTTCCCAACGCATGTTTTTTTCAAGTTTTGAAAATTTGAAATGCCATTGAAATGCCACTGTAACAATTCGTTAATTTTTTTTTACTTTTTGGCTCTAATGTGAAGTTTTCTGTCCCATGGTTACAGTATGGGATAATATATTTTAGGTAAATTTGTATCCAAACGAACCGAATACAATGATGCCAAACAGTAAAAAAATATTTTACATATTGTACAGTCGTATTTTGAATACGTGTCGAATAAAGCTTTGGCAATAAAGTTCAGCAATATTTTTTTTCCCGATCCTGATTGTTATCCTGAAATATGAAACTGGCAGAGTTCCTTATAAGGAAGTTAAGATTTATTGCTGGAGTGAAGCCGGCTCTGGACACCGGAAAAATTATTCTGAACATGTGGATTCTTTTGTCAACTGATCCTGATTGTTATCCTGAAATATGAAACTGGCAGAGTTCCTAATAAGGAAGTTAGATTTATTGCTAGATTTATTACCGGTCCTGGAAACGTGAAAAATTATTACCAGTGCTAGAATTCCAAAAAAATACTTATTTTGCCCAATTCTGTGATCAACTAGGGTCTTGAAAAAAAAATATATGTATTGCTGAATTTTATTGCCAAAGTAACTAGGCTGTTCAATAAATATAAGTTTTTCAGGTATGGCACCACTTTTTCCCCCTATTAGAAGTATGGCAAATATAATAAAGGCTACATTGTCTCCTATACTTTTCAAATATCCAAATGCCATACCGTTGTTTGATAATACAGAAGATAGTTAGTTAATGATATAGGCAAAATGGTTTGATCCCAAGTCATGGCGTGACAATATTAGTACCAACAATAAGGAATCTGCAAATACGTTGTTCGCTTTGTCTGCGCTTTGTTCATTAAGCATTTCAGTGCCGTTTCAGTACCGTATTGAGGTGAGTTTGAATTTTGATTTTTGAGTGTGCTATTTGTTGACCATGTGGATATTTTATCATCAAGGTTATTCCATTGCTGTGATCCCGATTATTACACCAAGGTGAGTTATAATTATTTTGTTTTAGTTATGCATGGTATAGGAATTACTTCGAGCGGTGGTGTACATATTCATTCGCATCATGAATGTAGTGTCTGGTTTCCTTAGAAGAGGTGATAATTTTCCAATTAAAGATTAAGGGTTTAATTTTCATGCATACGAATTTGAATGTTTTATTTGTACGAAATTTCATAAAATGCTCGGCTACAATCATCTGTGACTTAATATACGAAAATCTTGAAACTTGTGCTCTTATATAATAAATTTAGTCGAGGTTTAGAATATAGGTGAATATAAAACAGAAATGTTTGATGGAGAAAAAAAAATAGCGTTCCCAATATGGCGGAATAGTTTCGTGATTATGGTGCGATTCGATTTTAAATTGGTATGTAGGGTTTTCGGGGTCTGAGATTATAAATTTTCTGTCAAAATCATGAGGTAACTATGACGGCTCCAAGATGGCGGATGCGTTTTGTGACTATGGTCCAATTTGATTCTATATTGGTATGTGGTTTGGAGATTATGAATTCTTCGTTAAAATTCAAACATTTAATATGGAGGTCGAGTTGTGATTATGGTCGGATTCTATTCAAAATTGCTATGTGGGGATATTCGGGGTCGGTGATTATGATATTGTTGTCAAAATTCAGAAATTAAATATGGCGGCTCCAAGATGGCGGACGAGTTTTGTGATTATGGTCCGATTCGATTCTAAATTGGTATGTGGGGGTTTTCGAGGTCGGAGATTATGAATTTTCGAAATTGTGATGAAGATATATATTAATATACTTCAATCGAAACTTTTATAATTCTCTTCTTAATGATATGCCGCTCCCCTATAACTTGGCAACAGCGCATTTCCGCGAAGTCAAAATTTCATAATCAAGATCACTTGATTGAAAAGGATATTGCACCCTTCGATTCATTTTCATTACATATATTGAGTAATCCAAAGTGACCAACTGACAACAACGCACTTCCGCAAAACAAAAATTGTAGATACCCTCAGAATTGGCTGAAGATATATATTAATATATTCTCCAATCAAAACTTTTATAAAGCTCTTCCTAATGGTTTTCTGCTCCCCTAACTTGGCAACATCGCATTTCTTCAAAGTCAAAATGTCATAGCAAGAACCGCCTGATATCCACTTCGATCCATCTTTATATCTGATATGTAGTAATCAGAAGTGACCAACTTGGCAACAGAGCATTTCCGCAAAACAAAAATTGTAAACGCCTTTAGAATTGGTTGAAGATTTATATTAATATACTTCAATCAAAACTTTTATAATGCTCCCCTAACTTGGCAAGAGGCATTTCCGCAAAGTCACCTACATCGACTAATAGGTTATGGGCCCAGTCCGCCCAGTGTCACAGCAAGAACCGCCATATTGAATAGAATAATGTCCACTTCGATTCATCTCCATATCAGATTTCCAGTAATCCGAAATAACCAACTTGGCAAACAGACCGTTTTCGCAAAACAAGAATTGCCTAATGGCACAAAATCGCGATGTTCATTTTTTTAAACGGATTTCCAGTATCTAACACAAATCTTTACCAAAAAAAGGTCGTAAAACTTGACACAACATGCTATTGTCTTTATTAGTTATGAACGATCGGTCACCAGTACAACTTTCTTGCAATAAATTACTATAACTTTGAAGTATATTTTGTTCCAAATACATAAGTCCGACCCTGTCCGAGCAAATCGTCCAAAGTTCCACAAATTATTAAATTATGAGATGGTTAACGAAAACTGGAAGAAATTCCTTATAAGTTTCACATTCCATCCAGGTGGCGTACTAGTACAGTGCCATAAATTATGCAATTTTTGGAAGGTTCTATTAAAAGAACCTAGAAGTCACGCGCGATTGCATCAAACACTCTTTCTACAGTGACTTCCTAACTATCTTCTGTATTATCAAACAACGGCCATACTGGTACAAATCGTTTTGCAAAAAAATAAAGAATTACCTACTCCTTTGCGGTGGTATGGCGGCCATTTGGAATCGTCGGAAAAGTATGGTATGGTGATTATCCTGAATGGCGAGTCGACTATGATTAGCGGTGCACAAATTAGCCTGGTACAAGTTATCGTCGGTATGGCGGGCTGTAAGTCACACCGGAGAAGTATGGCATTACGCTACCGCCTACTTCTTTTTTCATCGCCTTTTGAAAAATACAAGAATTTTCATAATTAATCCGACTCGTTCGATTAACGTACACGAGATTGGGTACTAATGACCGGAAATTTTGTGTTACCATCTCTCAGTCTAATAACTTCGCCAAAAATCTAACAGGTGTATATCAAAGATAATAGACGCAATATTATGTCGTCCAATGAAAAGATAAAAACCTATTTTTGAAAAAGTTAACAGAAAATAACGCATTCAAATGAACTTTTCTATTTAGTGACTATTTCAATTCCAAGGACCTTCATGTTGGAGTCACCACATCTACAGGAGACATAGTCGAATTTGACGAAAACGGCCTGAGACATCACAGAAGCAGTCAGTGGGGTCAGTGTCTGCTCTTAGATCAGGCTCCCGGATCTTGGAGAGACCATTGGGATAGCAGTTTGGAAAATATCTGTGTCCAGAACCGCTGGTCTTCGCAGTCGTACAGGGAAGACACGCACAATTGTTATAGTTTTGTGTTAACTTTTTTAGAAAATTTGGGATATGGAACTTTGAGCATTGCTGCGAAAAGTAAAACAACATTCTGTGAAAAATTCATCATTCCTCGAACCACTTCCGCAGGAAAATATATTTCGTTATACAGAAAACTCAAAAAGTATGGCATTTATGTACATAGGAATAAAAATGACTGATTTATTTAATATTATATTTTTCACTCATATGTTAATTGATGAAAGGTCAATTAAGTAGACAATACCGTTTGTTATTATTATCGAAATATATATGTTGTTAATCAATTAGGCCTTATATGACCTATTCTCCTATCTACAATTTTAGAGGCACCATCAGCACGTCATCACGAAAGTCAAATTTAATCATGGCGCCGCACATCTATTAAAACAATTTTTCTTTTCTATTCCTATAATTCCCTTAAGAATTCGGGAATTTGCCTATTTTCTTCATTTGTCAAACCATAACAATTTATTTTTTCTTCAAAATCATTAAAACCAAAAATCAGTTAGGTATATTCCCGAATTCTCATGAATGAATTGAATCATTTGTACCAACAAAACTTTCACTTATAATCTCCCTAGTGCTTGAATTATTGCCGGAAATTTTTCGAGTACATGAATTTTTTAAAAATTACCCGAGTCGCGCAGCGACGAGGGTGATTTTCTTAAAAAATTCATATACGATATAAATTTCCAGCAATTAATTCAAGCACGCGGGGGATTCGGTAAGAAAATTTCACACCAAAATATATTAAATTAATGGTTAATTCAACTGACTTGTAGATTATTCTGAGAGAAAACAAGTTGTAACATCAGTGGGCCATGAATGGTTTTTGTTGATATAATGACAGTTACGCGTTGGTATTAGTGGCGGAGTTTGTATGTGAGAAAGGAAAATTCATTTTGCGACATTTTCAACCTAAAATTACATTGCACATCACGCAGAACTAAAATAGTTTTGACTGGTCCATGCGGATTGTCTATTGGGAAGTGATGTGGAAAGGAATTCTTGCAAATTTCAGCCGAGTATTCACGAAAAGATAAGTTGAATAAAATTGTTTCAAATATTAAGTTCATGTAGTCAAGCATACGTAGATTTGATTGATATACATTTTTTACCGATGGACCTATTCATCGTTGAAATGCAAGTTCTCAAAATATTTTCAGACACATTCAAAATATTTAGTGAATATATAATTATGAAATATTATCTCCTTTCATATGAAAAATAACATTCCATTTGTACATAAAAGCAAATTGTTAACTATCACATGTCAAATATTTGACAGAAAAATTTCCACTTATTAATTTCGCCCAGGGTACCCAGGAGGATACAAATTTCCGGAAATTTTTTGGGTTGCCATGGCAACTAAATAAAAACCAATTTTTTGATTGGCTGAAAAAGTGAGGTGTGAAATTTTCATTTAAAAACAATATAATTTTTTTTGTTGTTATTTCAGAAAATATAAGATTTATCAAAAAACGATTTGACAGGTTGAGAGATAATTCAATTCTCCACAAGAATGATATTCAGTAATACCTTATGAAATACGCTTAATACGTTTAAGGCAGACGTCACATTTCATGCTCGCCCTAACCCGCCACTGCAAGTTCAGGCAGTACCGAAAATTAGATTTGTCATAACTTTGCTAAAAATTATAGCGCACTCAAGAATTTCTCTTGGGGGGGGGGCTCATAGAAGCCAATGAAAATACGAAAATAGTAAAATATATGGAAATTTTGTCAGGATATTTAAAGAATTAGGCATACCTGATTATTACTCTGTTAACGAACGACACTAATATTTGTAAAAAATATTTTTCTGACACTTTGTCTTGGGGGGGGGGGCTCGAGCCCCAAAGCCCACCCCCTGGGTGCGCCAGTGACAATGAGAAAGCTGAAGTGGCTTGGACGAGATTCATGAATATGAACAACTCCAAGATTGTAAATAAATCTACATTGTACACATTGTAGTCGTTGTTAAGTCACGTTCGATCCATTCTGAAACATTTCTTTCTCGATTACGCAAAGAACAGAAACACTTTAAGACTGTCACATTTTTTGGATTTTTTTACCGGAGAAGAAACTTTGGATTGTGATGGGACACTTACTTGTTCGAAATACGAGGAGTGAAAGTGCACGAAATCAATATCATTTCATAAATTTTCAGAAATTCTGGTGAGCCATTTCACACGTTCTTCTCCAATGGAAGGCTTTAGAGGAAAAATTAATATTTCCATAGAATTCCCTGCAGATTTATTGGATATGAGCAACTTTGCAACAGAATATGCGATACCTTGTCGTTGAAACCTATATGCTCCATTCAATCATAGCGGGGCTAGCTGTAGCGGACACTACATGGCTTATTGTACACAAAGATACGTGACACATGTACAATGACTCTTGTGTGTCACCGATTTCATCAACATCTCTCGTGTGCATCAGAGAGGCATATGTACACTTCTATGAGTCTTGGTCATAGTTATTTGTACTGCATTTGCTTTTTTTTCTGAAAAAATTACACTTTTAATTCAATTTAGCGGCTAGTTTGAGACTCCGTATCGCTATGGCATACAACTCATTCATACTTTGGATATTTAATGTATACCTATTTTATTACAAAAGCTAGCTTGCATTCATTCATTCCCCAAGGTTATAGCTATTTTTGACACATTCAAATATAGTTGCGTGTACGCTAGTTTGTTTAGAACCGCCTTGACAAGTTCTTATCAAATCACAATACCAATTGTTACACCATCTAATGATGGAATGTGACGCCAATGTAGTACACCAAGAGGGTCTAGGACATTTCAGGGCCGCCGATTCAGTGCCGCCCTTTCAGTGCCGAGAAGTTTCAGTGGCAGGACCTTTCAGTGCCAGGACTTTTCATTGTCAGGACGTTTCAGAGCCGGATGTTTCAGTGCCGGGACCTTTCAGTGCCACAAAGATTGTTTTTATTTAATGATAATTTTTTTTTATTCGATTCAAATAAAATTGTATCTATATATAAAAAAGAGAGCCCTCATTTATGGGAACTAAAACTAGCAAGGGTCTTGGGTTCATAAGTTATTTGACAGGTAGAACGGTGATCCCAGGATTAAGATAATTTTTGAGTCTTGATAATCTTGTTCGTCGGCTTTAAAGTCATTATAGCAATATAATCTCATTTTAAGGGATGAAATAATTGCAATTAGAAATGTTCAAAATAATCATTAAATATTCATTAAGTAAAGTATGGGAAAGGGATTTAAAAGTAATATTTAAAGAAATATTTGAAAGACTTTTGTTCATACTTTTCGAATAATTTCGAAAGTAGTGTTTGCTGTTTATAGAAGTGACAATACCTTTATATTTTACCAGCGAGTGTTAAAAAGGAGCCCACAATTTCAAGTTCAAGAGGAAAACCAAAATTTACCCATAACGGTTTTGTATATACTTTTGAAAAGTGTTCTAAAAGTAATGAGCGGATTCATACCGAAGATGGAGAAGTTATTAAAGTAATTAATATCCATTCTAATTCCTCCTCGGCAGCAAAAGTGGAAGGCACAATAAATGTGATAAATAACTGCAACTTAACAGGAACTGGTCTTACCTGAGGAATATACCCAATATTTTCCAGAGCCTAACACAGCAGAAATTATTTTACTTTGTGATAGTGGGGTGGGTTCAATAACCAATCCGAAGCTGCCGATCGAAGATTGAAATCGGAACTGGGAATGGAGCATCCAACAATTTGGAAATTCATAGATGGGTTACGTAAAGTTCAAAAAGGACGAGATACTTACTACGAACAATTAGTTGCAGCCTCCATTGAAGTTAAAGAAGTATAGGGATGCCGATAAAGAATTTTTATCCACAATCACCTTATAATTGAAGTTTTATCCACACTTATGAACCGTATAAAGTACCACTTTATCCACTAGTGGAATAATGAAATTACTTTATTCCACTAGTGGAATAATGAAAAATACAATCTTGAATATCAATCACATTTTACTTATTTATTATTAATATTAACATTAACATTTATATTAATAGACATTTCGTTCTTCGTTTTATCATAATTCAACACCTCCCGATATTTTTGTATGTTATTTCAATGATTTTTGAGGAGGTGACAGCCGCTGTTAGAGCAAAACGTCAAATCATTTTGTGATGAAAAATTTCTGCGATTCTAATTCTAAATGAATGTGATTGTGAATAAAACGTTGTATTGCATGCGTGTTTTAGATACATTTTATTTGCTTAAGAAATTTAAACGCTCGAGCTTCGCTCTCGCGTTTAAACATTCTTGCGCAAATAAAATGATATATAAAACACTTATACAATAAATAACTATGAAAATTGTCACAGAGTACGGAAATAGAACTCCACTTGAATATTTGAGAGGTATCGCCCACAACTATCAAACGACTGAATAAACTATTAATTTATTATTTTATATACATATATATATCCCCAAAGAAGAAAATATATATATATATACATATATTCACAAATTAGTGGGAAGCAGTCAAAGGGAGACCAATTAAGACGATTTATTCGTTTTTAAGTCAAGCTTTCGAAAATAACTCATTTTCTTCTTCAAGACGTAACTAAAATTAGTTGTTAAATAAATATGTGATGTTATTACATAATTTAAGATACTTACTAACATAAAATTCAAAAGAAATTGGATACAAAAAGAAACATACAGGTGATAGACAGAATTTGAAAGGACAAGTTGACAACAAATTATGCTTGCTCGATCATATTTTTGGTATTTCAAATTAGAGATACAGAGTGAGAAAATATAAAAATATACTATATGTATAAATATGTAAATAATCATTTCAAGGAGGACGAGGTGAGATATTTTCTTTATGTTTTTTTAGTAAAAATGTATATATGGTACTAAGATCTTGGATGTCTGTTCTTTTATTCATTGTTTTTTCAGTATTATTTATATGAACCATTTCAAGAAAGAGGCGTTTATTGAGATTTTGTTCATTACTGAGAATTTTTG
This sequence comes from Chrysolina haemoptera, assembly GCA_958298965.1. NCBI lineage: Eukaryota > Metazoa > Arthropoda > Insecta > Coleoptera > Chrysomelidae > Chrysolina > Chrysolina haemoptera. Next base: position 17,772,965 of record OY282602.1, on the reverse strand, counting down.
CATTGTCATAGTCAATAATATGGTCTTTATCTATCACATGTTCAACAAGACTGCAAGATCTGACATTCCTTCTGCAGTCACTTTTATGTGAAGTTATTCTGTTCTTGAGCATTCTACTTGTCTGACCAATGTATACTTCCTCACAACTTCTACATGGAATTTCATAAACAATATTGGATCTATTTTTGATTGGTACAGGAGTTTTCAATTTTGAGTGTACTTGTGATAATGATCTCAAACTGGTTGTACTTATTTTAATATTGTCTACATTTTTGAACAAATTGATTAATTTTGGAGTCAAATCATCTATATGAGGTAAAGATTTATAAATTGGAATTTGATAAGTTCTTGGTTCTTGATGTAGATGACCTCATTCTTGCAGTACCAGAAAATTGTATTGACGAAACTCTCAACATCTTTAACAGTTACGATCCTAATATCCAGTTCACTATAGAAAGAGAAACAAATAATTCAGTTCCATTCCTGGACATGAAACTAATCAGAACTTTTGACAACAAAATTATTACTAGATGGTACAGAAAACCATTGAATAGTAATCGTTTTCTGAATTTTTACTCACACCATCCCATGAAAATGAAATTTAACTTGATAAATAACCTCAAAACTAGAGTTGTTAAGGTCACTCATCCATCTTTGAGAAATGAGTGTCTGCAAGAACTACAAAATATTCTTTTAGAAAATTCATATCCAAAATCATTAGTTAATAAAATTTTATTTAGCTCTTCTATTTCTGATTCGGATTCAAACAACCACCCACCAAGAACTTATCAAATTCCAATTTATAAATCTTTACCTCATATAGATGATTTGACTCCAAAATTAATCAATTTGTTCAAAAATGTAGACAATATTAAAATAAGTACAACCAGTTTGAGATCATTATCACAAGTACACTCAAAATTGAAAACTCCTGTACCAATCAAAAATAGATCCAATATTGTTTATGAAATTCCATGTAGAAGTTGTGAGGAAGTATACATTGGTCAGACAAGTAGAATGCTCAAGAACAGAATAACTTCACATAAAAGTGACTGCAGAAGGAATGTCAGATCTTGCAGTCTTGTTGAACATGTGATAGATAAAGACCATATTATTGACTATGACAATGCAAAAATTCTCAGTAATGAACAAAATCTCAATAAACGCCTCTTTCTTGAAATGGTTCATATAAATAATACTGAAAAAACAATGAATAAAAGAACAGACATCCAAGATCTTAGTACCATATATACATTTTTACTAAAAAAACATAAAGAAAATATCTCACCTCGTCCTCCTTGAAATGATTATTTACATATTTATACATATAGTATATTTTTATATTTTCTCACTCTGTATCTCTAATTTGAAATACCAAAAATATGATCGAGCAAGCATAATTTGTTGTCAACTTGTCCTTTCAAATTCTGTCTATCACCTGTATGTTTCTTTTTGTATCCAATTTCTTTTGAATTTTATGTTAGTAAGTATCTTAAATTATGTAATAACATCACATATTTATTTAACAACTAATTTTAGTTACGTCTTGAAGAAGAAAATGAGTTATTTTCGAAAGCTTGACTTAAAAACGAATAAATCGTCTTAATTGGTCTCCCTTTGACTGCTTCCCACTAATTTGTGAATACATTTTGAACAGTCACGAAAACGTCCCCTTATTTATATATACATATAAGTTTTATTGTTTTTGTTTAACTAACAACTAATATTAGTTGGTTTTATGTAATAAATTTTCAAACAAACTTTAATAAGTATGAGCGCCACGGCAAATAATAATAATAGCCGTCCTCTACCCGCACAGGCTATGCCTGAATTTTTGTGAATGTGTGCATTCCCATTAGTTGGATTTCAATTTTTTAATGTATGTCCCGGCACTGAAACGTCATGGCACTGAAACGTCCTGGCACTGAAACGTCATGGCACTGAAACGTCCTGGCACTGAAAGGTCCTGACACTGAAATGGCGGCGCTGAAACGGCGGCACTGAAACGTCCCATTCCCCAACAAGAAGTGTGAATCAGCACAAAGTCATTAGTGGAGAAGAGTTAGTTCTCAAATACCTAGTAACCGAAGATCTTAAAGTCAATAATTTAGGGTTTGATTCAACGTTTGTCACCAAATATAGAACAGACACATCAGATTTAATAATCTTCTCAGTTTTTTGTAGATCCTTGGTACGATTTCACGTTTTAAAGCTAGCCCTGAGTAATTTCTGTAGCCTTCTAGATCATTGCTAGTATGATCGATCCGGCCTCGCAGATATGCACAACTGTCACTTGACCATTAGAAATTCCGAGCACCTTGTTTAATCAGTCCTTAAGTGACTGAACACTTATGACGCATCCAGGAAAGTATACTTGTCGCAGTTCTTCCTTAGACTCCTTTCATCTATTCTATTTGGTAACGGACATTTTGAAATCATATTCAATACCTATTTTCATGCCGAGATTGAACTTGCGTCTTACCTGCTCCATCGTTCCAGCAGGTGATATTTTTGGTTGTTATTTTTGAGACCATAGGGCGCTTGATATTTTTAACATTCTCCATTTGTTCCACAGAATATTCAGGTCAACTGACATCCTTAAGGTACAAACATAGAGGAGCGACGCGTCAAGCGGCAAGCGACGCAACTAGCGACGAGGCAAAAAACATGCACATAGTAAGGCGACACTTTTTGAACTCTTGTCAGTTTGATATATGAATTCTATTATATTTATTACCTGTTAATTTACTTTCTTCAGCTACTTCTGCCCATAATTGCTCCAGTGACTACCGATTTCGGTGATCCGGATGGAATTTATTCCATATAGCTTGTATTTTGAACACAGAATTTATTATCTGTTCGGTTTTCATCGTTCTTGAATACTTATCCCCAGTACTGAAATCAATAATCAAATTTACAAAATGCACTCTCCTTCCAAATACAAACGATTGCACTCACTCCCACGCTAGACGCAGCTGTCACGCGTAAATAAATATTGTCGCTTGAGATACGTAGGGCGTCATCGCGTCGCTTACCTCCTCACTATGTGCACTCTAACACAGAATGCACAGAAATATTCTAGTCGCATCGCTAGTAGCGTCGCTTGCCGCTTAACGCGTCGCTCCTCTATGTTTGTACCTTTAATCGCGAAGTAGTTTCTCCCAGATTTCCTCCAAATCCGTTCGATGAATGTCGTAGTTTTTTTCTCTGGAGTTTCGTCTCATGAAATCAAATTCACTTCCTCCATCACACACAGGCTGCTCTTTCACAAAATGTAATATAAGTAACCAATCGTAATGCACAGTACTTCTTTCAGAATTTTGTTAACCCATAATCTGTAAAAAAACATTGTTAAAGTCAATCTTCACCTCCATCAAAGGCATCATCTTGTGTTGTTTTTTCTCGCAATATTGTGTCTTTGCCTTACTCTTTTTTCAAGGTAAACATAATAATATGTTTCTATGATTTTATGTTACCAGCGACACATTTAATTGGATTCATATTGAATACTTTCTGTAATAGTAGTAATTAGAAGCTGCCTATATGATCATTTTTTGTACAAAAGAAAATTATTATCGACTGAAAACTTGTGTTTAGTTTTTCTTCTTCGTTACACATATAGATATATAAGAAAAGCAGCAGACATTTTCATAGCTATTTTTTATTTATAGCGTGTCTGCTGAAAGTGTTTTCTCATACCTTCAGTAATAGTACAGTAACTACAGACAAATGTAAGCCACAAGTGAAGAATGAATCGGTGGCACTTTGAAACTTGATATCATGACTTCTTGACATCATTTATTGTTAGAAAAAAGATTGTTTAACAAAAAATCAGGGCTGGAACCCAAACGAATTTTTAATTTCAAAAAATTTAATTTTTTTTGTTTCGGAAAGTATAAGATTTATCAAGAAACAATTTCAACAAGGTGAGAGATATTCAATTCTCAGCAAAAAATATATACCTAGTAATTTCTCACAAAATCCGCTCGTTTTCTCACAAAACCTGATTGAATTCCGATATCAAATTTCAGGCTCGCTCTAAACCGCCACTGCTATTTCCAAAAGGGCCGAAAATTAGATTTGTCATAACTTTGCTAAAAATTATAGTAGAAGGAAAAGAAAAAGTGGATATCGTTCCTGAAGACTTCTACTTCCTCATGCAAATATAACATGTGAGTATCTCAGTACCCAACCCAGCCTAACCTAACCTAACTCAACGTAACCTAATCTAACCTAACTTAACCCTTCTACGATATTTACGGATGATCCGAAAGTCATGGATATTTTAGTTGATATGAAATAATTATACTGGAGCAGGAATCACCTCTTTGGACCATATGCAACGATTTTGGACAAGTGAGGCAACTCTCACTTAAAAAACTGGGTTTTACTCCTGCCTCTGTTTTCAACTCACCCATAATCCCGGCAATTTCTTCAATAAATGTTGAAAATGATCGCTCATACACATCCTGTATAAAATTGAAGTATGTAGTTTCAAGCTTGAGGTTTGCACTTCACAATAGCGTTATTAAACATATATGCAAGATATGAATAAGCGATTACTTACAACATTTACTGAATAGAATACCGGTTTTATGGGTAAGCTGAAAATGAGGCACGAGTAAAACAAAGTTTTTTTTGGCATGCATAAGTGGGACCTGTCACACTACTCTAAAATTGTTGCACATAGTCCAAAGAGGGTATGGGTTGCTGCTTTAGTATAATAATTCCATATTTACTAAATTATTCATCATTTTTGGATTATCCGTAAACATCTCCGTGAAATGCGACAAAACACATTTTATAGGTACTCAAATACTCGCATATTATATTTGCATGAGAAGGTAGGAGTTTTCAGAAACGATATCAACTTTTTCGTTTTCTTCTCCGATCAGTTTCAGCAGAGTTATGACCATTCAAATATTCGGCTCCGCCAGATCTTTCAGCGGCGGTAAACTTGAACCTGAAATTTGATGTCGGCGTTCAGTCACGTTTTCTGAGGAAACAATTTTTTTTTTATTTTTAACCAAAAAAAAATCCGAACCTGTCGCCTCATTCATGTGACAGTCATAATGCGTTTTTTTGGGCATAACTCTGGAGCTTGACCTCGTTCGGGGGAGAAAATTGGCAGGAGGTGATTCCTTGTCATATTTTATAAAAAAAGGTCATTTATACGTGTGTCCTAACTTACTTCGTTTCCGAGTAACGGGGTTGCAAGTGCGACGCCACTTGATTTAAAATTCAAAATCTAATTTCATAAAAAGAAGCGCCTTGTTGCTACTAACAAGCACACGAACTTAAAATAAAAACTGGCACACGAACTTAATAAAAATCGGCGAAAAAATTTTTGAGTAGTTCATGAAACACCGCTTTTTTAATAAACTTTTGACACCCTGTTACCTGAAATTAATGACATCATTTAAGATACACCCTGTTCCTGTATTTACCAAGTTATAAAACCAGCAGACGGTTTCCGGATCAGTCACAAACTGACTGGTTTTCAAAACCCCTCGCTTCTTGACCTTGATCTGAAGAAATTCGGAAACTACCTCCAAGCGACTTGGGGCAACACCAAGTTTGATATTATTGATTGACCATCAGCAGGCAGTTTCTTTACCTGTCAGTAAATCAAATAGGCAGCTCTCTAACTATAGGTAAGAATCTTAATCGATCTAAATCAAGGTTGCCTTTGAAGAATATTAATGTTTTCGTCACAGTTTCATGTTGTAGCAAATGCAGAATGAATAACAGGATCTTCAATGACTTTTTTGAATTAGAGCTCGCGTTTCCCAATGTTTCAGAAATTCAGCCCATACAGAATCTACTCATTCATTACCTGAGACCAGAATACCTAACAGGTGATAGTCAACTGTACTGTCAAAGCTGTGCCATAACAACAGACAGTCATAAAATAATACGTATAGTTGAAACACCTGCCAATCTGATCATAACTCTGAAGCTCTTCAGTTATGACTCAGCAACCCAAAGATGCATCAAACTATTTCAACGAATCAAGCTAGAAAAACACTCCAATCTAGCCGACTGCAATTACGAGCTTTACGCAGTCATTGTTCACTTTGGTTCTGGAGCAGATTTTGGCCACTATTACACCTTAGCCAAAGATAAAACGGGCTGGTACAAATTTGATGACAATTGCGTAAATAGAATACCTTCTTTGGAACTGGACCTTATGGAGCCTTCGAAGACACCATACATCCTATTTTACCGTAGAGCAGATTGTCACAATTCGTCGGACCTCTTTAGAAGTTCTCTATCAAGAAATTCCAACTCTTCAGATGTGGTGTTGCAGGTTTTTCCGGGTTTCCCTGTAGCTCTGAAAGCGAATGCGCCACCAATACCATTTAAACCGCCCCGGAGCGCCGATCAATCATTTTGATGTTTTTACTTTGTTCTTAATAAAAATATACTTGATTTACATAATGTAGACAAGTAGAGTGAATGTGCCCTACATAAATAAAATCCACGGAAATGTAAACCAAAAATATAAGATAGACTATAACAGCAATTGAACACTTTCGTAGCCCCCCGTAACAGAACCGTTTACGAATATCACATTGACATCAGAATGACTTTACGTTCAGGTTGTGTCAAAAAGTCATAATCATTTTTATGTTTTTCAAGAGTACTAAAAAATGTTTTTTGTAGTGACTGATTAGTTGAACCTTTCACAAAATCTCTTTGTGGAGGAATGGATACAGCCAAGTCAACAGTTAGGGCCAATTCCAAACCAGTAAATGTATTCTATGTTTGGTATACTGAACTTTGTAGACGTATGAACTGTAACCCTGCTCCAGCTGTTAAGCCTGCGAAACCAAAGTGTCAAACTATTTTAGAATTCGTCGCCGACCGACTCAAAGTAGAAGAATGGAACCCCATCGTCAACGCACTGAGAAACGATACTAGTCTCCACGTAATTAGCATCAGAAGTAGAATAAGTAATTGCCAATTCTTTCATGATGTTGACACCGAAGACAAAGCCAGGCATATGAAGAGGCGTTTCGGATCACTTTGGACGGCCTATGTCCTGCGACAACTAGTCAAATCTATATCTTGTTCTCTCAGAAATACAAACGTACTCACGTGTTTGGAACTAGATGGTTTACCAATGTTCAGTCAGTATCTTGAACCCCTTCTGCAAGCTCTAAAGAAAAATAAAACCGTCAAACAAATATCATTTGCTAATTGCCTCATTTACAATGATGGATGCCAACTAGTATGTGCTTATATCAAATTCACTCCAAATGTTGAAGTTCTGAACTTATCCGGATGTGGTTTGGCAGCAGAAAGTGGTGAACATTTAGCAAAATTAGTCAAATACCAGCAAATAAACAGGTATTGTGAAAGTTGGCACAACTCTTTGAGATATGAAAATCCGCAGTCTGGTGTTATGAGGGGTATCAAAAGAATAACTCTTAATTGTAATCCCGATTTTGGTGACGAGGGACTTATACCCATTTTGGATGAACTAGAAGACGACTTGTGGATTCGAGCACTAGATTTACAGCGCTGTGGTATCACTGAGCATTTAGCAAGCAGGATTACGGATGTCATACAGTACAACAAGTCTTTGGAAATCGTTGACTTGCGTCAAAATGAATTACTTTATATATCAACAATTGAAAAAGTGCTTCAGTTATTGAGGGAAAAGCAAAAGTTCGGATATCAACCAGAATTTCAATGGTGCAATACCGCGCTCACTTTAACTTGGAACTCTGTATACGAATCAAGTTCAAAATTTTCTGTGGCAACCAATATACACAAAACTAAGTCTGCACCAGTAAAGACCCATTTTTCGAAAACTAGTACGTTTACTCTCGACCAAAATATTAGAAGGTCCAAAACAGTCGAAAATGTTCAGCAGAGAAAAACTGGAAACAGTAGTGACCTGAAAGTTAAGGAATTGAGTTCAAAATTGCAGTTGGAGATACAGAAGCGGAAGGAAATAGAAAAGAGGAATGAAGAATTGAATCAGAAGTTGGAATTGATCCAGAGTACAGTTAAAATGAAACAAGAAAATGGCAAAAAAACTATGAAGATTGTAATGGATACTGCAGATCAAAAAACAAACATTAGTATGCCCAAGAAAGCTATTAAAAATTTTCCATACCGGGCTGGATCACATCAAAGAGACGGACAGTCGAAAGTTAAAGAACAAAATGGTGTTAAACCACTAAACGGATTGAAGAACGGAGTTAAAAATGGCGTAGCCTCTAATGGTATCGCTAACGGTTTCAAAAACGGCATTTCCTCAAAGATCATCAATAGCGCATGTAAAATTTTCGAAAACTTATTGAATAAGGACACCTTCGTTGATATAAATGAAGACGGAGATTTATTGCAGTACTTCACAAACGAAAATCAAAACAACAAAAGTGATGTAGACAATATATCGGATATATCCACGAATAGTCAGTTGTCTTTATATGAATACATGGAACAAATGAAGAATGTCGATCAATCGGAGAAGTATGCGAAGAAAGAATCCCAGAAGAGATAAATTTAATAATTTTAAGGTGAATAATTTTGTGTAGAGAAATTAAAACGATCACTGTACTTGTATCTCCAATGTAACGTATACATTATATAATTAGTTAATAGTATCAGCCCCCGGTGACGATTAACCTCAATTTGTCAATAATCAAAAGAACAACTATACTTTTATTTTCAAAAATCAACTACCTACCTGAACTATGTACAAAAATTTTATGGTAATAAAAAGATCAGAACATTAATTGTATGTTAAACTTGAATGAAATTGATAATGCGTCAGAAATAATTTTCAAACTTCATTTATTGTCAGTTTTAATAATTAGTTAATTTGCAGGTATAATCCAGTACGATTGGGTTTTGAGAAAAGAATCGATTGTAGCACCATCAAACATGGTTTGCTAGTAGTTAGAACCATGATAAACACGAAAAAAAATTGCTTACACAAATTCCAGGGGTGGAAAAAAAATTTTTTGGTTTAAAAATATATAAATAGATTTTTGCTGTAATCTTGGAAAGTATATGATTTATCGGAAAGACGACACAACAGGGTGAAAAACAATTCAATTTTCCACAAAAATTATTCCTTATGAAATACGCTCGTTTTCTCAGAAAACGTGATTCAACGCCGACATCAAATTTCAGGTTCACCCTTACTCGCCGCTGAAAGTTCTGGCAGAGCCAAATATTTGATTGGTCATAACTCTGCTAAAAATTATCAGAGAAGGAAAAGGAAAAGTTCATATCGTTTCTGAAGACTCCTACTTTCTCATGCAAATATAATAGCGAGTATTTGAGTACCTAAAATGTGTTTTGTCGCACTTCACGGAGATGTTTTCAGATGATCCGAAAATCATGTATTATTTAGTAAATATGGAATTATTATACTGAAGCAACAACCCATACCTCTTTGGACAATTTGCAACAATTTCAAAGTAGTGTGACAGGTCCCACTTATACATGCCAAAAAACAACTTTGTGTTACTCCTGTCTCATTTTCAACCTCCTCATAAAATTGGCATTCTCTTCACCAAATGTTGAAAATAATGGCTTATTCATATCCTGCATATATATATATACAGGGTGTCCCAGAATAAAGGGAACAAACTCCGAGGGTAGAATCCTCACTTCATTTTAAGGCTGAAAGTTCCAATAAACATATACTCTAAAATGAGTATTAACCGAGTTATTCTCCTTTATTCTGGGACACCCTGTATTTAATAACACTATTGTGAAGTGCAAACCTCAAGCTTGAAATCACATACTTCATTTTTTATGTAGGATGTGTGTGTATGAGCGATTATTTTCAACATTTACTGAAGAAATTACCGGGATTATGGGTGAGTTGAAAACTGAGGCAGGAGTAAAACCCAGTTTTTTCTTTGGCATATAAGTGAGACCTTAGGTCCAAACAGGGTACTGATTCCTGCTTCAGTATAATTATTTCATATCAACTAAAATATCCATGACTTTTGGATACTCCGTAAATATCGTAGAAGGGTTATGTGAGGTGGGACAAAACACAGTTTGGGTACTCAGATATTCACGTTATATTTGCATGAGGAAGTAGAAGTCTTCAGGACTTCAGGAACGATATACACTTTTTCTTCTCCATCTACTATCATTTTCAGCAAAGTTATGACAAATCTAATTTTTGGCCCTGCCTGACTTGCAGTGGCGGATTAGCGCGAGCATGAAATGTGACGTCGGCGTTAAACCACGTTTTCTGAGAAAACGAGCTTTTTCCATAAGGCATTACTCAACCTACCGAAATCGTTTTTTGATTCTTATATTTACTGAAATAACACTGAATTTTCCGATACTTTTACCTTGCATGGAAGCAGGTTTTTCCATTTGCGAAGCTGACGTCGTGGACGAATTTCTTATAGTCAATTAAAACTGGTTCAGCACATATTTTATCATTATTGCAAGGCATTTCAGTAGCGGAAAAACAAAAAATTTTGCTTAAAAGTACAATTTTCAGAAAATTAACTTTTTAGTTGAAAAAAAATTATCGGACTTACTTTTTGTCAGACACAATTTCTACCCAAGATTTTTCCAAAGTATAATGAAAATATTGAGTTTTAATCAAATTTTATTTTGGCATGTATTACCGTACCGCGGTGACAAAAACAAAATGAGCATCATGAAATTTTTGCTGCTTTACAAACGCATGTATTCCGGATACAACTTTTGCAAGTTCAATTCGGTACCAATTCTGTACTTGGGGGCCTCAAAATGTCTACCCTTTGCGGTATAAGCATAGAGTCTTCTTCAATAAACCCGAAATCCAATGGGTTCAAAATAAAAATATCCTATTAGAGAAATGAAACTTAGGAAAGTACATGACAGCACAGCGCGAGATGTTTTAAACAAGTGAAAATGCTTCTAAACAAAAGAGTTCGCGTTAGAAGCGCGCACTTTTTAAATTTTCAATTTTTATCAATTTTTAAATGTAGCGAGAAATCCACACGAAAGATTTTTTCAGGAATGCTCCTTTTGTTATTCATAGTCGAGATATATACAATGTGACACATTTAAGATGGAAACACCCTTCTAAAACTTACATTTTTCAACCGATTGGAATGATTTTTTTTTCGTCACCAAATTTCATGAATAAATCTCCATTTCCAGGGCCAACTTATCTTATTTTTCAAGGTAAAAAATCTAAAAAAATTACTAGCGATTTTTTTATAAAAAATCTGACTGGCTTCGCGACATTTTCAAATGGTTCATCTGTAAATTACGTTGAAATGCGTCAATCAATAAAAAAGATATAAGGGAATGAAATTTGACAAAATATGCCGTTTAATCAACCCACCAATTCAATTTAGCTACCTTGGATTACCTAGTAGATTAGGTCCAATAGTTCCGAGGTATATGCTATTATTTTGAATATATTCGCCGATAGTTTGGAATTTTGATAATACTTATTTGAGAGTAAGAATGCTAAGAATATTATTGGTGATACATTTGTATATCAGATAATTATAGGTTATTAGTTGCCAAAGAAAATGAGAACTGGCTTTATGACAGGATTCAGACAATGATCTTTGGATTTGCCAACCAGTGTAGAGATGTCACTGTTTATGGTATCATGTGCATTATCTAAATCTTTAGAGAAAAATGTGTAATGCAACTGAGTATCATCCGCATAGTAGTTTATTTTACAGTGGCTGACTGCATTCTCAAAATCGAAAATATAAATCGCAATTAGTAAAGGACCCAATATTGATCCCTGAGGAATACCCGTAGATATCTGTAGAGTAAGTGATACTTCATCATTTATTCTGACACTTTGACTTCTATCAAATAAATAACTCTTAGAAATTAATAGCTTCAGAAGATAAACCTATGTATTCAAGTTTTGTTATTATGAGAGTATGGTCAATAGTGTCGAAGGCTTTAGAATAATCTAATAAAAGTAATATTGTGACTTGCTTTTTATCAATCCTCTCAAAATATCGTCGGTGATAGACAGCAGAGTAGTTTCACAACTGTGGTGTTTTCGAAATCCAGATTGGCCCTCAGGGAGAATATTGTGCCGAGATACATGCTCACGCAGTTGTTGATCTATTTGCCTTCCAAGCAACTTCGAAAGTGTTGGGAGAATACTCACGGGGCGAAGGTTTTTGATTCCACAAACCGAACTTTTTTTTGGTAGTGGTTGAACAAAGGCATGCTTTCAGTTCTTTGGAAAAGTGTTATTCACAACACAAAAATTTACAATATGCGTAATGATGGGAAAAATATACGTTTTTCACATAAGTACTAGCTTCAGATTAATTCCATCTGATCCCTGCGCGTTTGATTTCAAATTATAAAAGGTCTGAATGCAATTTCGGAAACTTCATGGAAGTTGAATTCTCCGGTGTTTCCTAAAATATGTTCACGATAAAAATGAATAGCACCTTGGTCAGCTGAGCCCTTAGGAATCCCGTTTATGAAAAATTCATTGATTGCATTCACATACCTCAAATTTTCTGGCAATGTTAGCTTTTTTTACGAATGTCTAGGTGATCCAAATTTTTCCACATCTTATTAGCGCCTTGAGTTCGCAATGGGTCCAGACAGCATTCCTGCACTAATTGCCAGGGATTGTGCCTATGTTCTGGCACGTCCATTGACCATACTAATAAATAGTTGTATCAAAACTAGTACATCCCAGATCTATGGAAGTTATCCAAAGTTTGCCCGATCTATAAAAAAGGGGACAAGTCCCATGTGACAAATTTCAGACCCATATCAATCATATGCAATTTTGCCAAGGTATTCGAAATACTTCTCTACAGCAGGTTGTACCCTCACCTAAGCAACCAAATCACTCCACTTCAACATGGCTTCATGAAAGGTCGCTCAACAACCACCAACCTTTTCAACATAACTCAATATATTGCCGAGACCATTGACAGAAGATCGCAAACCGATGTTATATATACAGATTTTTCGAAAGCCTTCGACAGACTTGATCATGGAGTCTTGCTGTCGATATTGCTCAGGTATGGTTTTTCTCAGACCCTCATTCACCTTTTTATGTCATATTTTACTAATAGGCGGCAGTATGTCACTTTTAATGGCTTCAAATCAGAAGAATATGCAGCTACTTCAGGTGTCCCTCAAGGTAGCAATCTTGGCCCGCTTCTCTTCAACGCTTTCATCAACGACATAGTTGAAGTGGTTGACGTCAATTGTTTAATATACGCAGACGACTTGAAACTATACTCTGACATTAATGGCATAGAAGACTGTATTCATCTCTCCCACAATCTGAAACGCTTAGAGGTTTGGTGTGTCGATAACAACCTTTCTTTAAATGCTAGTAAATGTAATGTTATGACATTCACACTGAAGGATCAACCAGTTTTATATCATTACACAATTGACGATACTCCACTTCAACGGCCCAATACATTCACCGATCTAGGTGTTACTTTTGACACAAAACTCTCCTTCGTGCCACACATGGAGTTTACTCTGTCTGCTGCAAATAAGATGTATGGATTCATAGCTCGAATCTCAAAAGACTTTTCCGACCCATCTACATCAAAAACATTATACTATGCATTCGTAAGATCAAGATTAGAATATGCTTCTATAATCTGGAAACCATCATATCAGCTATATATAGAGAAAGTTGAATCAGTACAACGGCGCTTCCTTAAACTTCTTTCCTTTAGATCGGACAACATATACCCACCAATTGGTTATCCCCAAGAAGCATTATTAGCTAGACATGCTATGAACAGCTTGAGTTCCGGTCGTGACTGTCATTCCACAATTTTTCTATTTAAATTAATCAACAATCTGATTCTTGACCCGCACATCTTGCAAAAACTTAATTTCAACGTACCTAGACAAACGTCGAGAGTAGTCAATCCGTTTTATCTGCCAACGCCACGAACAAATATCCTGAAATACTCACCGTTGCATAACATGTGTGTCAAATACAATTCGGCGAGTTATCAGCTTGATATTTTTCATTGTTCTGTCATTGCAATAAAATCATTTTACTTTCGTTGAATTCTCGTAATTTATATAAAATTGTTTAAACTAAAATTCAGCAGTTTGGCTGTTGGCTATCTTTCTTTTTAATATTTCTTATCGTTATATATGAATATATATGTGATACTTTTTAATTCGGATGATTATGTATGTAATGTAGTATTTTTATTATTATACTGTATTGTTGTCCCGTTACTAACTGAAATTGTATTTTATATTAATTGTAGTTCTATCCCCTGTTCTGTATTTGGGTTTAACCTGTAGAACAGTGTAAAATAAAATAAATAAATAAATAAATAAATATACAGGGCGACCCAGGGTTAAACCGCCAAACGTTCAGTATCGTTTTTTTAGGTGAAAATAAGGTGTTTTCTTCATACAAGCATGTGTCCCAACTTGCTTCGTTTTCAACATACAGGGGTCAAAGTTTTCAAAAAAAATCAGTTTTTTATTCATAACTGAAAAATCTTTTTGCTGAGTTTGATAAAACTTGGCATTCTTATTTGCGGTACTAAAAGGTTTATTTTATTTTTCTTGGAATTAAAAAAAAATACTTTTTTTTTAAACTTTGACACCTTGTGTATTGAAAACGAAGAACATTGGGACACATGCTTGTATGAAGAAACCATCTTATTTTCACTCAAAAAAACTATACTGAACGTTTGGCGGTTTAACCCTGGGTCACCCTGTATATTGATAGTAAGCTTTCTTTTCATTGCGGCATGCTAGTGTAGTAAAATTCCTGAGCAATTTATAGTAATCATGATGTGACTGCATTTTGGTTCTTTTCCACCTTGTCATCAGTAACCTTATATTCGGGTCAATTCTGTTTCTCATCAGCAAGATTGTTACCATAGCAAGACAATTTTCACAGCAAAATATAACTCGATTTTGTATGGAAATTTGATCGAAATCTGTTCATAAATAAAATAATTATAAAATAATAAAATAAAATTTTACTAAAATTCCACTAATTTCAAATTTTAATATTTATTAATTTTTTATATATGAACAGATTTTGACGAAATTCTAACCAAATGTATTTCGAAGTATTCTTAATCCAGTGGTGTAGTCAGAATTTTGATGAAAGTTCTGAAATTGAAGAGGTGGGTTGATTTATTGACATAATTTTCAAACTTTCATTACCATATAACTTTTTTATTCATGGACACATTCCTACGTTATTTTCACATTAATCACTTGAGAATGTCGTGAATCCGCTAGTATGTTTTTTGGATTTTTAACCTTGAAAAAAATTCGAAGTAGGCCTCGAAATTTTAATTTTAATTTCGAATTTATGTCACTCAACTAGAACTATTGATGCTCTATCTATTGAAAAAAAAACTTCTGAATCGGATAATAAATAACAGTTTTAGAGAGGTGGACCGCTTTCAAATGTGTCACTCTGTATATGACTCGTGGTGTATAAAATCACCCACTGAAAATGTGCCTGGGCTTGTGGTCTAGACAATTTATTTCGGACTTCGGACTTCCATCGTATACATTTATGATTTATACAAATTATAAGACTATATGGAAGTCTGAAATGAATGTACTCAAGTTGCGTTATAACGTTTGTATTTCTACAAACGTTCATTTTCATCATTTTTACCGTGGAACATGGCAGTGTGAACGGGGCATCAACTGAGTTGTAGTTTTCTGAATATGACTTACAATGTTTTTGTTGATTAATTCTTATTTTACAGCTCGAAGAACGCTGCTGAATACTCCACCAAGTCTGAGTAAAAGATATTTATTTCTTTCAAAATAAAGTTGGTTATAACTCTGTCAAAGTAAAATTTGAATTATAAATAGTTATTTCTTCTTCTTCTTATTCTTATTTTTATTTGGATTGACAATTAGATCAATTAGCCAGTTCCGACAAAGTGAGAAATCGGTCCCAAACCATAGATGTTATTTATAATGATCATGCAGAAAGAGATAGTATAATTAAAGCTTTCATGCGTAGGCAAGATGTTGGTTTCATTCTATCTATGAGGTCTATGATCTAAACATGAGCCAACAGTTGGTAAGCTGTTCTTTGATAGTGTGACATTTGGTAACACTGTTTGTAGAAATTGAGTAGGGGATTGAATTTTGAATTTCCGTTATCCTCCATTTCGTCCATTTCTGCGTCTGGTCTCACTTGAAGAACTCGCTGATGATTTAAATTTTTATTTTTGAAAATCATCTAATCAGTGTCTATTAATAACATTTATAAAGATTTAAAATTCAAAGTGGAATTCATTGGAATACATATTTTTGTCATTTATAATGCTTTTAAAATTATTTTATTTCCAATGAACTTTCATGATTTCTCAAATGACGTCTAAGAACATGTTTTACAACAATTTCTCATTTTTTTTGTGTGTAGTTCGACCAGATTTAAATTAAAAATTTGATTTAAATTCACAATATGCTTTTTATAATTTAAAAGCTTATTTAAAAAGCTTACTTAACAGCTTATTTCTCGCCATTGAATGAGCGGCGATGTTAGTGGCCGATTGCCAAATTACTACAATACAACCAATATAACAAAAATAAAGCCTGTTTTGCAAATTAATTCTAATAGTAAGCGACTTACGCCATGCCTTCGGGGATACTTTATAAATAACTAAAATCCAAATTGCAACTCAAATTTTTTTTTGTGCCATTGTTTAAACAATGAGTATTAAAAAAAAGGGTCCTTTTTTTGTTTTTTTGTAAATATCTCAAAAGGTACTGGACGAATGGCTTTACTCATAAAAGACCGTTTGTAGAGAATGAAAAAACCTACAAAATGGTTTTTGGAAAATCCTGATACGACCATTTTTCGCCGAGAAAAGCCGGAAAAACTCTTGAAAAAAGGCCTTTTTTCAAAAATTCGTATCTCCCTCAATTTTCAATATTAAGAAATAATTTTTCGGGAAATGGTAGCTAATATCATGTACGTTGAGCTCCTGAAAGGTGGAAATTGTCGCTTCAATAGTTTTCCTAAAATCGGGTTTTAAAAAAATTACAGCCATATTTTGCATGATGCGTCATATTACGGGAAATGGTCCGATTTGAATTTTTAAAGTAGCATTTTGAAGTTGAGGTTAAAAACTACAATTTGTCTATCTCACATTTTCCCATAAGTTTGGAGAACATTGTTAAAAATGCTTCTGAACACAGCGCTTCGAGTGAAAATTCGTCGCCGAGTCGTGCTAAGGTAGTAGTGGAGGGGGCGCCGAGAAGCGACGTCTTCGCTGTATAGAAAAAAGCGCCTTGTGCGCGCAACCGGTCTCTCACTTCTCCTCGGCTTCTCGGCGTCCCCTCCACTACTGAGTAAAGCCAGTAGTGTCCAGTACCTTTTGAGATATTTACAAAAAACCAAAAAAACCTTTTTTTTAATAATCATTGTTTAAAAAACAAAAAAAATTTTGAGTTGCAATTTGGATTTTAGTTATGTATAAAGTATCCCCGAAGGCATGGCGCAAGTCGCTTACTATTAATTTCCACAAAAAATGTATATTTATATATAGAACAACTAACAACTATAGCTACCTATGATAGCTGAACTGGCTGAATTACACACTCGATCAGGTGTCCAGAACCAGGTGGGGAATTCTGGAGTGTTCCAGAGCTGCTGTCACTGTATTTAAGAACCAAGAAACCCGAAGAGCTTGAAATATATTAACAGGAGAGGAGTTTGGTTGATTCTTTCTTATAACTGATTGGTCGAGGGAAATATGTAAGGTTTAAATGCATTTAACCCAATATTCCAAGTAAGTTGGTATGACCATTTGAATAACTACAAAGAACCAAATTTCTTCACACAACCTGATTCAATCATTACTTCTAGACTTTTCTAGATCTCATCAAGCCCTGAACTCGGTTTAACAAACGTTCAATTCATTAAACGCTATTTTTTATGCAACCTGATTACTATCATCACTTCTAGATTTTTCAAGATCGTTAAGCTCTGAACTTGGCTTAACAACATTTATTTGATTAAATACTATTTTTTTATGTAATTGTTTTATTTGTATGTCTGGAGTATTTTCTCTTTCAGTGTAATAAAGACTTTCAGAGACTGGCTTTGAGAATGAAATACTATATCAGAATTTCTGTAGATGGCGTCCAAATGACAACTTTTATTTAGCTATTTTATTCTCACTGCCATAAATTGAATTTCTAAGAATATCTTTGGGTTAATTCACCAACAATCGTACCACGACCTTTGCCTCCGCAATAAGAGTTAGCCCTCCGCATTGTTTATATGAGGTTTAGGTGAAAAACCCCTTAAAAAGGGAACAAAACCTTATAGCGTATACTTGTATTTTTTAATCAAAGATTACGTTTGCTACCTGTCAATAATTATTTCATGATGGAATGGTAATAGTATATTTAATTTTTCACTTATCCTCAACAGGAAGACTGGATATCCGGAAATGAATACAAAACATATTCCGTATTAATAAAAACATCACGAAAAAATTGCTGCCGATGAACATTTTCGAACGTAAACAAATGCTGTTAATTTCAAGTTCATGTTTATACTTTCCCGACATAGTCGTGTTCACAATGATATTGTCTGGAATTTATATTTCAGTATAAAAGAAATTTCAAATGGAACATTGACCATTCAATTTATGTTCACAACCTCATCCACAATGAACGGTTTACTCATTTTTGCAGCAGTACTCAGCGCTATGACTTTTGTGGTAAGCAAATAAATCTATATGTATTCAAGACCATAAACTCTGCTCAACATTCTATGAAAGATAGTAAAAGTGTTATGAAAGTTCAGTTATTGATATTTTAATTTAGTTTTTTGGTGAAAAAAAAACATACAAAAAATTTCAGGAATACAATTGGAATTCTGAATAATATTTTTGATCAACATAATAAATTCCATTGAAAACTTTTGCATAAGATATAACAAGGGTTCTAACATAATGAATAATATTGAAAAACATAGCCAAATACGAGTGTAATTATGTAATCTCAAAAATTTAAAGTTTCAACATCAGCTAGGATTTGAAGAAAAAGTTAAAAACTCAATTTTACTTCCGTTCTCCAGGTGTGATATATCCGAAAGGGTTGAAGTGCGTTGTTTTTTTTTTTCAAGGACAGACCCCTCATAATTTACGACGAGTTTCGCATGAATTTATGTTTGTGTTAGTGTGAACTCAGCGTCACCGTTGAAGTCCTCTTCATATGGTATTTCTATTATTCAGTTATTACAAATTTAGCTAGAATACTTACATGAAGAGTTTTTGCTTTAAAAATAATGCAAAATCACCTATAGGTCAAGCAATAGAGGATTTTTTCGTAAGAAAAATACGATTAGGAAACCGATTCTATGCCTTCACATGAAAGACAGTAGGTAGTTCTGTGATGCTTTAGACTCGCAACTGTCATTTAATAATTTGTTGTGAACATTTAAATACAAAAAACATATTTTTTTATAGTGTTTAACTTATAAAATCAAAATTAATAGAGCAGTCTGGCTGCTCTAATGAGAAGAATCGTAGAGAATTGAAATACGAACAAAATAAGATTTTGCACGACCCGGTCGGATCATTAATATAGGAGAAAGACTGGAAAAGCCGGAAAATTTTCGCCGCTTTTCAATTTAAAGGGTTGGTCAAATTCACGAAAGTAGTGAATCATGTGCACTTTATTTTTGCGCAAAACAGGCGCTGTTTTGGCACAATTACAATTTGGATTTTTTTCAAAACGTATATTCTCATTCCTCGCTACATTGCACGAAATGGGTGGAAAAAGCTTGCAAACATGACTGAAAACGGCCGAGCCCGCCTAAGCGGTCGCGTAGAAGGAGATACCGGGAGGTGAGAGGAGGCGTATTGTAAAGGGATCATCACGTCCCCCATTTTTTTTAAATCACCCTAATCTATTGATTGGTGTGCTATCAAATTTAACTTTTTTTCTAAAACATTACAAAAGTTTATGTTATTTGTTAGTATTTAGAAAAATATCTGATGAAGAAGTTTATTTTTCGGTTTGATTTTTTTCTCGTTTCATCTCGTTTCAGTTATTTTAAATTTGGTGAAATCTAAAAAGACCATGTTAATTGAAGAGGGGAACATTCTCCATGAAAATTGTAATATCTAACAGTAAACAACTACTTCCCCGGCACAAGCCACGCTGGACATTGAACTACATCTGATAGATATTGTGAAAAGACTCTAACAAAAAAGGGGTTAGATTTAATACAATCATCTGCTGAATTGATTTTTTCTGTTTAAAAATGTTTCTAATTGGATATTTAAAAAAATTTGCAAAACATATATGTCAGACTTGATGCAAAGTAGATCTAGTTCTGAAATTCCAAATCCTTTCCCAAATCAACGGATCAAAAGTTTTTGATAATTCACTTATCACTTTTGTATTGTGATGAAAAATAGAGCAAATTTTGAAACTAGATACTAAAGTAACTTTTTATTAAGTATGAAGTAATTTTTTTAGGACATTTGATTTTGTATTGAAAATATTCAATTACAAAAAAATTTAGTAAAAAAATCCCTCCAGCAAATAAGTGTTATTACATTTCATCTGGTAGTTTCAGATTTTACCAATTCAAATTTGGTATATGGGTAGTCACCGTGAACAAATACCACATCGCTATTTTAGTACAGATACCTATTATCCATTCTCCATTTTTTGACAAAAAAAATCTGGTTTTGCTATCGCTGCTCACTTCCATCGTTTACAAGTCCCAGGATGTTTTTCCAATTTTAAATTAGATGTTTTTTCGGCAATCGTCCGGTACGTAAGTACTTCCCGGATTTTTCAAAATATCACTTGCCGGACTAGTCCGGGAACTACGTATTTCCCGGAATAGTCCGGGAAATGGTCGAATTTTAAAATAAATATTAATTTAAATAAGAATTAGAATGTTTCTGTTAGTACCTATCTTCTGTTCGAAATGCAATATTTAATACAAATACGAATTAAAATTCTCGAAATTTTCTTCTACGAAGAAATATAAAAAATAAATGTTTCTCAATTTGTTATTCTACACGGTTGCCGAAAAAATTGTGTACGCAACACGCCCAAAAACAGTTTTTTGGACTCGTAGACGTCCAGGACTCGCTACGCTCGTCCTAGAATCTTGTCCACTCGTTCCAAAAAACAGTGTTTTCCGAACTTGTTACGTAAATTACTATTTCAGAGACCATGTATAGTATATTGGTGAGTTATTTGTTTTATGGAAACTGTTTCATGCGATTCGAATCTTGATCAAATGCTTATATGACTCCTGTGAGAGCGTTTGGTACCATTTCGGAAAACGAAAAAAAAAAGTTGAAAATAATCAATATTAAAGAAATGGTTGATTAGATTAGATTAGTTTGTAGTGGAAAGGTCGCAAAGGCAATGCAGCCTCTCTATAGTAGTACTTCGACCTATTAGATATTTTGTGTAGGACCCTATATCTATTTGAGGATCAGGATTCCGTATACAGTTTTTCAGTTTCCTGGGGATTCTGTATAGTCGAAGGACGTTGATGAGGCTCCTTCCTAGAACTTGAGCCTTCTGCAGAAAAGTATTCGGCATTCGCAAAGCTAATTTTCTGTAGTCTCTGATTTGCCTATGAGGTAATGCCTCAAATAACAGTATCCAGTGAAGGAGTTCCTTTACCATTTTTACGCCATTCTTGGCCAATATGAGAAGCCTTTTAGGTTTCTTTGGCGATAGGCTTTTTCGTTTGTCTTCTTCCTTGCATTCTATTTCAGTAAGATTTCATTTCATCGATTACCACAGTCTACTTCTTCATCGCCTCTAATATATCTGTGACTTGGCACCCACATCAAAATGACATACTTAGACATCATATCTATTATTTTTTACTCCAAGTTCCCCATTTTGAGGCCTTTCGAGTCTCTCCTGGGCCTATATCTCTATAACATGTACTTCTGATTGGATGAGTATTAAGGTATTACAAAGGGGTTTTTCCTTTTATCCATCCTGGATTCATCAGTGTACCACATTGAAAATTTCCTTCCCAGTTGAGGTCTGTTCTCTCTGCAAAGGAGAGTATGTTTTTGACAGGGAAATTTTGGCCATTCCTGAAAAAATATTTTTTCTGCGACGGGAAAAAAGTTAGACATTTTATCTCTGTTGACAGGTACTAAAATATGACTTTATGAAATTACTCTTTTCACTTATAATTTCACAAGTGGTTTGTATTTTATCGGGTAAATTTTGGTTGTTCAATGAGAAACTGTTTCCTAGCAATTCGACGACAATAACTGTCATTATTAAAAACACGACACCAAAGGTGGAGTGTTTTTAGGTTGACAGTTATTCGAGTCAAATTGCTAAAGGAAATAGTTTAGAATTTGAACAACACAAATTTACGCGATATCAATACAAACCTCGAGTGTAATTCGGCAGGACAATTTAATGAATGAGAAATTCAGAAACATATCAATGTCAAACTATTCATTCTGGCAACCAACACCGCGATAATTGATAAACAAATGAATAATTAAAAAAACCACTAGTGTATTTGTCGCTGTAAAAGTTAAAGCTAACTTTTGCCGCTGTCAAAGTGACAATTGCACTGTGGCATATGCGATTTTTTATACATGAATTAAATTGTCCCCGGAAAAAAAGTGACTTCTTTTTTCCCAGATATATACATAGCAAAAGCTGATCTCGCACGCATCCGATGTTCAGCTCGGGGCTCTAACCCAACCTCCTACCTTCATCACTCAACCTGCACACTACTCAACTAACCAGCCTTTATTCATAAGTTCGAAAAAAGCTGATAAAATGAAAAAAAGATGCCTAACTGTCACTTTGAACCACGTACCTATGGCGTAGTAATAAATAAATAAATAAATAAAAGTTTATTCCCTATAAGTTACAATTCTATTGTTATGCTATCTCATTACGGCAACACAAACACACTTCCTGTGTTCGTGCTCAACCCCGGGGGATACAGGTGGAAGGAGAGGAAGGACAGCTCCCTGTCGTTTCCGACACTGCGCACTTCGCCTAAGGACGAACCTAGGGTCCTCATAGGAGGGCGCTGGTTCGACCCCCGCAGATTTTGTGCGGGTCGTCGGACGTACGAAATCACACAGTTGCATTGGACTTTCCACGCCTCCTGCATCGCTTATGCGTGGTTGATGTCTCGATTCCATGCAGACACTGCGAGAGATTGGTTTGTTCGGTGTCAGTTAGTGTTGGAGTCACTCCGGAAAAGGCTATCAGCAAAAAACCGGATCTTGATACTGGTCGTTTATGTAAAACTTGGATTTCCTAAGCCGCCGGTTCTTCCCAGCGCTCATGGAAGAGGTCTAGCGCTTGATAAAGAACCCCACCGTGTTGGCAGGGTTCATTATCATGGATCCTAAGCCTTGTAAGGTCAGCGGACTCCTGGGGAGAAAGTACTTACAGAACTTATAAGCTACTTGCTTTGCATATGTCGGGTTGGAGTCGACGCCCGCAAGCGCTCGCAGCACATCCACGCGAGTGTAGCTATCTTTATTAAGAATGATACGGAGTACTTTATTCTGCATTACGTCGAGTCGTTTGCACTGTTTGTCGAACATATTGCAGAATGCTGGGCAGGCGTAATGGCTTAGTAAGCCACAATCCTATCGATGCGGCTATGAACCGTGTTTGTATGTGTAGATGAAATGGTTGTTCATAAGAGAAAATGTGAAAGATCTCGCGAACCGAAAGGTCTTAAGCAGTAGATATTTGATATTTTTCACTATTAAATCGTCGTTTTTCCCGTCACAGAAAAAAATTGTGTATTATACACGGAAAAAATAATAGATTTTAGCTTTCGGTTTTTTGTCTCCCTCCGCTACACGTCGGGAGACAACAGAACCTCGAGCTAAAATCTAATACTTTTTTCCCTTATGTAATAAATGATTATTTAACGAACAAGTGCATTAATAAAGGCGATTAACAATTGAGATATTTTAACGCGTGAGCGGAGCGAGCGCGTTAATGTTTGAGATTGTTAATCGCCATTTTAATTCACGAGTTTGTTACAAAACTTTTCCGTCGACCGTAGTTTTCAAAAATAGATATATCTCACTTTCAATGTTTATTTATTTAACGATACGATAAAAAGCAATCCCTATTTCCTATTTATATTAACTCAAAGACAGTTTAATTTTCCTTCGTGGTAGTTTTATTTTATTTTTTCAAATTGAAATTAAAAAAAAAAAACTGCCTGATGCGGGTTTGAACTATCGACCTCTGTATTACGTCTCAGCTGTCTGCCCAACTTTACCATTACGCTACGAGACTCATGTAATTTTACGTTACAACTACTGGTGTATTGAAGATTCTCTGAAATTTTATTTGGAAATTGACAAATAAATAATGACAGATAGTACTAATCTAAAATGTATTAGAACAATGTATATTGGGTTGCATATAAGCAAATCGTTGATTATTAGAAAATCATTCATTAACAGGGGTCATTAATCAACGATTTTGAGTGCGTTAAAAAATATCATAAATGAACGGTCGACGAAAATGGTTATTTAACGAACAAGTGTATTAATAAGGGCGATTAACAATCGAGATAATTTAACGCGTGAGCGGAGCGAGCGCGTTAATGTTTGAGATTGTTAATCGCCATTTTAATTCACGAGTTTGTTACAAAACTTTTCCGTCGACAGTAGTTTTCGAAAATAGAGATATCTCACTTTCAATGTTTATTTATCTAACGTTACGATAAAAAACAATCACTATTTCCTATTTATATTAACTCTACTCAAAGATAGTTTAATTTTTCTTAGTGGTAGTTTTGTATAATTTTTTATTATTTATTTTCAAATTGAAATTAAAAAAAAAGAAATTTACCCTCGATGGGTTTCGAACTCTCGACCTTAGTGTTGCAAGTCAGGTTTTTTATTAAAATAAATAGGGTTTTTATTAAAATCTTCCAACAATAAAACATTCACGTATAAGGACAAGTCACTTAACATATATCTCATTTCCATAATCCAGGGTGTAACAGATCGCTTGATGTTAGCAGTGTCCAAGGTTTTATCCAAGGCACCTTGGCGCTCACGCGGGCTTTCTAGCCCCTGATCGCTAGGCAACTCTGCGAACGCGCAGGTGTCGATCTGGTGGCGCGATAACTATTTGTGGGGATGGAGCCTCGTGCCGTATATTAAATGAAACATGCGTGTTATTGCGCACCACTGGGGGAAGGTGAAAAAGGTTCAGTTCTAGGCCCATGCGAAAAAGCGTTGAGCTTGACCGCTCTCATTCATTTCATTTCCTGTTAACTGACAAGTACCTAATTGTTTGTCTCGAAAAAGGGTTATTGGTGACCAACAACTAAACGCAGCTTTGCCGCTATTTAGTTCGTGCCGGCCTCTTTATTTAGGTAGGTAGAATTTTATTTAGTGGGTGATCCTATTGTAATTAGTTTGCTTCTTTATTTAGACAACACAATAAGCCACTTCCTTCCATACCGTCAGGGTAACATTCAAATTAAACTGTTCGACCTTCTCTGTGCTTTTCAATCAGCAGCCCACACCCCTGAAAACCCTGAGATTCTCTACAAGGGGGAAGAGGGAAAGGACATACGGGCGCAATAGTAGCAACCCCCCTACACCTTTTCAGGGGTGCAGGAGGGGTGTCTTGCCGAGGCGAACATAGCACCCCCGCGAAAGGGTGCAGACGTCCGCCCGCGCTGGTGTTGACGCTGGGCCGGACTTTTCATTACACAGTGGTTGTAGTCAGTAATACACGCCTCCTGCAAAGCTTATGCGTGTTGTTCGAATTTCTATTCCTTGTAGATACGCCATTGTTGCAGTTTGGGAGGATGATTGTTTCAATGCTGAACCCCGGAAAAGGCTGATGCAAAAAACCGGGTCGCAAGTCAAGTCAGGTGAACTTTACCGTTACGCCACGGGACCATATATGGTTTTTAGTGACAACTGGTGCAATGAACATTTTCTGAAATTTTATTTGAAAATTGACAAATAAATAATGACAGATAGTACTAACCAATATAAAATGTATAAGAGCAATGTATGTTGGGTTGCATATAAACAAATCGTTGATTAATAGAAAATCATTCATTAACAGGGGTCATTAATCAACGATTTTGAGTGCGTTAAAATGTATCATAAATGAACGGTCGACGGAAATAACTATTAAATTTTAATTTTCTCCAATCTAGAATAAGTTGTCTTCTATAATATGTTCTTATCAATTATTTTCAAAAAATGCAAAGTGGCAACGTTGCTCTTGACATAATTCAATATAGACCAAGCTATAGAGGTTTTCCCCCCACAAATTAAAAGACGCAAATGGCCCATAATAATTTTCATAAGATAGTTCGTTAATGGAAACTCCGGTTTTGCCTCAGCAAAATCGCTTTGTGGAATTTTTTAAACAAGAAATAGTGAAAAAAATTTCAACCTTTTTGATTTTTTGCAAATATCCCAAAAAGTATAGAAGGAATCGTTATACAGTTAATGGAACTTTTGTAGAGAATCATAAAACCGGATCGGTGCATTTTCCACTGAGAAAATCCATGAAAACCTCGAAAAAGAGACCATTTTTCAAAAATTCATAATTTTTATAAAACCGAAGCTGTACAAACAATATTGCGGAAACTGATAGATAATAACATGTGGTCCAACTGTGCGTAAGATATTTTTTGTCCGATGTGCAGTTTTTGCACAGTCGCGTTATCAACAATTTATGAGCTTATTTGGCAAAATGCGCTGATTTAAAGGAAATCGTCATATTCCAATTCTGTAAACGGCATTTAGAAGTAGACATCCAACTCTACAATTTGTATATTTTGAAGGAGTGAATAACCGTGCCGTCAACATAATTTGAATATGACGATTTCCCTTAAATCGGCGCGCATCTTGCAAAATGCGCCCCTAAATTGTTTATATCGCGATTGTGCAAAAACTACACATCGGATAGAAAACATCTTGGGCACAACTAAACCACATGTTATAATCTACCAGTTTCCGCAATATTGTTTGACCAGTTTTAGATTTATGAAAATTATGATTTTTTTTAAATGGTCTTTTTTCGAGGTTTTACCGGATTTTCTCAGTGGAAAATACACCGATCCGGTAATGTGAAAAAATATTTTGTAGGTTTTATAATTTTATACAAAAGTTCTATGGACTGTAGAACGATTCCTTCGATGCTTTTTGAGATGTTTGCAAAAAAACAAAAAAGTTGTAATTTTTTGACTATTTCTTGTTTAGAAAATACCACAAAGCACTTTTACTGGGGCAAAACAGGGTTTTCATTCACGAACTATCTTATAAAAAGTAGTATGGGCCATTTGGGTTTTTATATTGTGTGAAAAGAGCCTTTTATTTCCATCTGCAGCTTGGCCTGCTGATAACTATTTGTCAGAACTGACATTTTCGCGAGCATTTTCACGATTTTGGGAATTTGCAGAAGGGTATGAGGCCTACCAAGACATTCGATGCTTCTTCGGGGGTTAATGTAACACCCTTCGTGTAGATCCTATTTCACTTCTAATAACTCCAATAACTCAAGAAATATTTTTTTGGCCTTTTGAATGAGTTTATGAGAAAATAATTACTGTCATCTGTACAATTTGTTTATAATTTAAACCTTTTTTTTTCAGCACCCATATTGTTTGAGACCAGCCCTGTCAGGTTGCAATGCAGGTTGCAATGCACCCCTTTATTCACCGTTAGGCGGTTGTCTTCCACCATCTGCATCTTATTGTGCTCCTGCATTCGCTCCACCTTGTGGTCCTGCTCCCTTGTCCATTTCACTTTCTCCTACCTTGGGATTGTTGAGCAAAATGAAGGCCAAAATGTGTGCAAAATTATGTGGATGCCAAAATCCCTGTTGCGGCCAGAGTAGCCTTCTTTCAAACCCTCTGTTTTTACAAAAATTACAACTTGCGAACTCCGGATGTCTCTAATTTTGTCTTAATAAACTTATAGATATCACTGAAGTATTTTATTTGAATTCTCGATACATCTCGAAATACTTCACGATTCAAGAGTGTACGGTATGGTATTGTTATCTTGGACTGGAGAAGTTGTGTATGTACCTTCTTTGTATGAGAGGTATTATCAGATATTAGTTCGAAAATATGAATAGGAAATTCATAAAATCTTTTCAGTTAGAGTCTTTTCACAATATCTATCAGATGTAGTTTAAAGTCCAGCGTGGCTTGTGCCGGGGAAGTAGTTGTTTTCTGTTAGATATTACAAATAAATCACATTTTTCATTTTTCAATTTTCATGGAGAATGTTACCCTTTTCAATATTATCAGATAATTCCAACCTCGCGAAAACATGTTGTTTTTATCCGTTTTGTTCAAATATGAATTTCCTATTTGTAATAAAAAAGCAGATTTCAGAGTCTGAAAATACTTAACTTGTATTTATTTTGTGGAAATTCATCTAATTCTAATTTCTACCATGACTTTTAATTGTTACGACTGGTTTCGACTTATCAAACAATTGGTAAACAATTTATTTTCGTGTTTATCATGGTTTCAACTACTAGCATACCAAGTTTGGTGGTGCTACAATCGATTCTTGTCTCAAAACCCAATCGTACTGCATTATTATGAATGTCATTATTTGTCAGTGATGAAGGACCTTCTACAGTTGGACTTCAAAAGGAATTAGTATTGCCAATTGCACAAAAACGCCCAAATACATGTGTAAGCTTCTATAAATGATTCCTCTTGAGTAGGTGTTCTGATTATACTAACTAGTTATAACTAGTTATTAAAATTCATAAATTCAAAACAGGAGAGCTGCACAGTTCTAATAATAGTTCATTATCATTTTAAAATTAGGGTTTTTATTAAATTTATTTATAAATGGAGAAAACTTTGCGGCATACAGACAAATTTTAAATTCAGAAAAAAAAATTCTCATCAGCAGGATTTCAACCCAAGACCGATTGCCGGTGTCAGTGCTCTACCAACTGAGCTACCGTAAAGAGATACGTTCAACTGCATATCGGGATATCGCTTTTTCCTAGAATTTTTAATTTCTCTCATAATAAGCATTTTTCGCCCATTTCGCGGCATTGTAACAAGAAATGAGAATATACGTTTTGTAGTGCTTCTACTTTTAAAATCTGTTTGAGAAATAGAACTTACGCTAGAGCGTCCATGCACAGGGACGGAGCGAAGGCATATTATTGGGGGGGGGTCAATTTTCCTAACTATCAACAGGTACTCATTGCTATAAAAAATATATTATTTATGAACAAAAGCAAGCAACATGTGTTTTGACACTCGTAGGGTGTACCCAAAGGCAGAGCCTGTGTGGGTAGAGGACGGCTATTATCATTATTTTCCGTGGCGCTCCCACTAAAAATAAACTCTATCATCAAAAACGAAAGAAATCACATATAAAATTATTATAAAATATATTGTTTAATACACAAAACAAATCATTATAGTCCCCAGTCCAGCGACCATTTTTCAAACTGATAATAACAGTAATAAAAAATAGTTTGGATCATTTGTTTATATCGAATCTACCAAGCTGTGAAATTTTCAGAATACGGAACGGGGGCTTTTCCGCACTGCGGGTACGTAAACATGTCGTTCTGGGTGTTTACCTTTTCTTATTATAATACTCAAAATTTTTATTCGATTTGCAAGAAAATGTGATAAATAAAAGATAAGTAGGCTTGTCCGACAAAATGGCGGGGGCTATTGTCGAGTCCGACATGTCCAACATTTCGCTCTAGCGCGGTATGGCCGGTATAGTTTTCTGATAATAACAGTCTCAATTTTTATTTTAACATACTAAAATTGGCATAAGAATCGTAGTCCATACCTTGTCCGACAACCGAAACATGTCGCTCATGGCAGGTTAGGTTTCTGAACATTTGTCCGACCAAAAAAGTGGGGGCATATCATTAAAATCTAATAAAATACCATTTTTTCGGCACACGCGTACGGATAGTACGTTTTTCGCACGCTGCGTAACGTTACAATTTACTTTTCGCACATTATTGTGAAAAATACAATAAGGTACACCGGGGTAAGTGGAACCGCGATTTCAGTACCTCCACTTTGACCCGACTCAACAAGAAACCCTATTCCTTAACCTTCGTCATATGTGGCAAGCTGATTGCAAGGACATTCCTTAAAATTTTGTATCAATATAGAAAATAACCATGGTTTTCAATTTTTTTCTATGATTTTCTTCATGTTCTTCGTCGTTGGGTTACACTTGTACGGTTGCTCTGGGGCCCGATTCTCAAATGTCTACTACCCTATGTCGCATGCGACAAAATATCTCCATCTCTTTTCAATGCTTGGTCGAGAAAACTGACACAAATATTTTGCGACATAGGGTAGTCGACATTTAAGAATAGGGTCCCTGGGATTGAAAAGAGATGGAGATATTATGTCGCATGCGACATAGGGTAGTAGACATTTGAGAATCGGGCCCCAGAGCAACCGTACTATTTCCTCGGTAACTCGGGAACCGCTTGTCATTTGTCAATACCAGATTCAAAACTTTGAATCAAAAATATGTATCTCAAAAAAGCTCTTTGGGTCTGAAACCATTATATTTGATTGTTTTTTTGAAGAAAAAATTATACTTTTAAAAAATTTATTGTTGATTAAAGAAAAGTATACAGTATCGGAAAGTTTTCATCTGGCGTATGGTGGTTTCATGAGAGCGTGAAGAATAGCTTGCTATAATGTTTAGAGAGCATTACAATTTCTCCTCTACTCGCTCGAGGAAGGGATATCAACTGAGTTGTTAATTCGTCGGGCGAGGCAACAGGAGAGGCGCGCAGTAGG
The DNA here is from genome assembly GCA_958298965.1 of Chrysolina haemoptera. NCBI lineage: Eukaryota > Metazoa > Arthropoda > Insecta > Coleoptera > Chrysomelidae > Chrysolina > Chrysolina haemoptera. Next base: position 17,742,181 of record OY282602.1, on the reverse strand, counting down.
GCGTCTCTCTTATATATGTAGTATTATCATATCAGATAAAGTTTCCGATACTGTATGTGCAGCCGGTTATTGCTTGAAAACTCAGAAACTGCTCCTTACCGATCTGAAATATTCGGCGATATACGGACCATACCGCCGTAAGGCAGTCATGGGGGGGGGTATTCACCCCATTAACCCCCTCTCAGGCACGCGCCTGTCAGTGTTCATTCAAATGTCTCTGCTACGTGGCTGTTTTTTCATTCATTCAAGCGAATCTATCAATTCTAGCCACCAATTAAGCTGGAGTTAGGAGGGTATTCTTTATAGTGCCAAAAGTAAATATAATATTCCTGAAAAATCTCATTGGGCCAACCAATGCGGCAACACTGGTAACAGTCGGCGATTAACGGAAATAACTACCTTTGTTCCGTTTCTAAAATCTATCAATCTAGTGGTTCTATGCACAAATGTCAGGTACAAGAACCGTCACTCATCAGAACCTGTAGTTCTGTGAATTTTGTGATGTTTGTGAGTTCTGTGTCACATAATACCTTACCTACACATGAGCGTATTTCAAGCAGCTTCCCGCCAAATCAAATTATCTTTTTACTTACGCAATGCTTTTGGCATGGTCAATGTTATAACTGCGAGGTAAATTCCAATTTAAACGCTGCATTTTTCATTCGAATTTGTGTTTAGATGATCCCAATGGGTATATAGGCTAAGTACTTAAGTAACTTCTGTTAAACGGAAACTTAAAAATTACGCAAGTCCGCTTATTGGATATTTCCAAAGACGGATTACTTGCTATTTTTTTCAACCGACAGTTCAAATTCACCGCCCTGAAATGACATAATCAAGCCATATACAGTGACCGCCAAAAAGTATGTACCATATGGGAAAAAAGTTTATTATTAGAGTATTGGAAATAAGATACTTGGGAAAAGTTTGTGCATGTCCGATAACCTAAAAATCGATTTTGACACATGTCACGTGATCGCTGGTATGGCTACAAATTGAAAAAAATTACTATGAAAAGACAAAAAGTGGGGTAAAATGGCAAGATATCAAAAAAAGTTATCTGAAAAAGTTGCTTAGAATTGAATTTTATTCACATATACAAAGTTTGAAAAGATAATGAGAGAAAATTGAAAATAGCAAATTTTTTTAAATATTTTCCTAGCTATATAAAAATATCATATTATTATCCTATGAATAGCTTGACCATACCGAAACATTTGTATTTCAATGATAGTGACAAAACTTTCTCATTTTCTCTACACCAGTGAGCACTAAATTAAAAAAATTGGATTTTGTTAAAACCCTGGCTATTCCATTGGTTCGTATCTAACAGTTATATCAGAATTCCACGACCATTGTGATGACATGACACTCCAGAAACATGGTGTTTTCCAGATTATAATCAAGTTTCGATGATAATCGTGCCAGAGCGTTTCACTTCGCATGCAATGTTGAAAACTCTAGCCTCTTTAATTTGACGCACTATTTTTAAGATTATGTGCGAAGTGAAACGTTCGTTCACGATTATCATCAAAAATTGATTATAAACGAAAAAACACGATATTTTTGGATTTCCCTATCATCGCAATAATAGTGGAATAGTGTTTTAAATGTTAGATACGAACCATTGTAACAGCAAGGAGTCTGACAAAATTCAATTTTTTTAAATTAGTGCTCTCTGGTGTAGAGAAAATGAGAAAGTTTTGTTATTATCATCGGAATACAAATATTTCAGTATGGTCAAGCTATTCATAAGAAAATAATTTGACATTTTTCTACAGCTAGAAAAATATTTTAAAAAAATTGCCATTTTCAATATTCTCACACTATTTTCTGAAACTTTGTACATGTGTATAAAATTAAATTCTAATCAACTTTTTCAAATAACTTTTTTCGATATCTTGCCATTTTGCCCGACTTTTTGCCTAATCATAGTAATTTTTTTCAATTTGCCGCCATACCAGCGATCACGCGACATGTGTCAAAATCGATTTTTAGGTTATCGGACAAGCACAAACTTTTCCCAAGAATCATTTCTCCAATACTCTAATAATAAACTTTTTTCCCATATGGTACATACTTTTTGGCGGTCACTGTATATATTCAAAACAGGGTCTCAAAAATTTGATCCCAAAAGGGTCAAGTTTGAGTGCCGTTTTGTGTAAGTCAGGTATTCTGTGGTGAGCGCTGCGTTTTTTTTTTTATTATTCTGCTTCTGGAATGTTAATTCACGTCGTTTTATTGAATAGTCATTCCCATTCTGGTTGCTATACCGTTCCTTCCAGCTATCGAGCTGGAAGCAGGTATAGAGAAGAGAAGGTGGGGGATTGTCAAAATCAAAAGAAAGCCTGTCAATATTTATAAAGAAAATTCATTTTTCTGTTTTTTTTGGTTTACTTTTGAAGAGCACATAATAGTAGTAAATAGATGGAATCACAACTTATAAAACCGGATGATGTGGAATACATTTGGTTGAATCGAGACAGTGATAATAAAATACGTATAAAGTTTTAAATGAATTGAATTTGATTTTTCAGCAAATGAAACTAACAAGAACAAAGTAAAAACATCAAAATGATTGATCGGCGCTCCGGGGAGGCTTAAATGGTATTGGTGGCGCATTCGCTTTCAGAGCTGCAGGGAAACCCTGAAAAACCTGCAACACCACATCATCTGAAGAGTTGGAATTTCTTGATAGAGAACTTCTAAAGAGGTCCGACGAATTGTAACAATCTGCTCTACGGTAAAATAGGATGTGAAGAGAACGAAAAAATCAAAAAAAACGAAACTTCTCTGTGTCTGTGTCACAGACCTCACTTTTATAAGGTCTGTGTTCTGTGGTTCTGTGTTCTTAATTCTGATTTTCCTTTGAAGTTGAGAAAGTGTCACCATTAATATTTTGTAAACTTTAATAATATTTATATTATATATCTGTAATTTGATGTTGGACATTTAACCAAGCAGACGGTAAATAACGCCAGAATTACTCGATTCCAGGGCTGTAGGGTGAATCAAAGTATTTGTCAGTAGTCGAAATGGGGGCCGTTCTTGGCCTTTGTTCTGTTGCACAGGTAAACAAATAAAGAAAATTCTGAAATTCTGATAACTAATAACGTTTTATCGACTGTAGCTAGCTTGTTGCTGCGGAAGCACCGCCTGTTCTCTATGTTGTTCTGCATGCCCAACCTGCAGAAATTCAACATCCTCACGAATCATGTATGCCCTTATGTTACTTATTGGTACAGTGGTTGCCTGCATTACATTGTCACCAGGATTGAAGGATGTCCTTAAGAAGGTAAATTTTAATTATATTTGAATTAATTCAATATATATTTTGTAGTTATTTCCCGGGCTACAATTTCATTAAGGTTTCGTATTCACTCACTTTGCTGAAATGATCAGCAGGTACTAACTCTATAGTGTTAAACCTTCGGTCCGTTTTTCTAGGGACATTATGAGTAATGAAGTAATGAAAATATTATGATGTACACCTAATGAACGAGTTACTCTTTTTACCCCCTTGGTAAAAATCATAAACATTCATTTCCAAAGCAGGCTCATGGGATGAAGGTGGTTTTGTGTACCTTTTCTGGGTAGATATCAAAGCGAATGATCCCCCTAAATATTTGTGCAGCCCAGTCACAGAGCCTTTGTCAAGAAAAAAAAAAAAATTCAACCAAAACTCCAGTGAGTTGCTTCAGTAACTAACTATAAAAACATAATAATTTCTTGTTGAAAAGGGGAACATTCTCCATGAAAATTGAAAAATGAAAAATGTGATTTATTTGTAATATCTAACAGAAAACCACTACTTCCCCAGCACAAGCCACGCTGGACAATATCTATCGGATGTAGTTCATTTATCACACAAAGAAGAGTCCCATTTTTCAGATATGATTAATGAGGTATCATCAGCATACATTGTTAATACATAACTTTCGCTATTGCAATGTCCCTATCTTACAAGTTCGTAAATTTTCATTTTAGCTTTATGAATTTTAACAGTCATAATCTCGGTCATAATAGACCAATTTTCACGACCGGAATCAGGTTTTATGGAGGAAGAGAGAAAACAATATTTATTCCGCAGAACAGTATGGAAATTTGAGATTTCCTACTAGCTTCTTAATTTTTATTATTTCCTTAAAACACAAAAAAAAAATTCTATTCGCACTCTTGACATTCAAAATGTTATAAAAAAAATTTACTGACTTTTAATATACAGTGTGACCCATTTAAAATGGAACCACCCCTGTAGAATGTGCATTTTTCAATCAATCTCAATTTTTTTTCTATTGAAATATTAAGCATGAAAAACTGTATCTTGACACTAACTTTCACAATTTTAGTTTCATTTCCAAGGCACTCTGGTTTTTTTTGTTTGTCAAAAACGGCAAAAGTTTATTAGGCAATTTTTGTTTTCAAATTTGACTACACCACTGGATTCGTAGTCGTTATAAATGAAAACTGTCAAATTTTCATTAAAAAATATTTGTTAACAACGAAGTTACAACAACTTCAATTTTGGAAACAAAGTATTTGTTTGTAATTTTTATTCAGATTATAGACATATTTGAGATCTGACAACACTGTCATCACCAAGTAGAACACCAGTGAATTTGTACAGTGAAAATCCGAAGTCAATAGCTCAATCCGTTCTACAGTTATAACTCCTGAAAATATGGTAATGTGCGGAAGAATGTACTAAGTACTGCATAACTTGAAAATGAATTTTTAATTTTCTGTTATTCTAGAATACACCTCTCGTAACCTACACTCAAATGAATGATTTTGAAGGAATATTATTCACAAATCCATTGGCGTAGTCAAATTTTTATTACAAAACCCTTGCACCACAAATCTCTCACATTACCATATTTTCAGGTGTTATAACTGTAGAACGGATTGAGCTATTGACTTCGGATTTTCACTGTACAAATTCACTGGTGTTCTACTTGGTGATGACAGTGTTGTCAGATCTCAAATATGTCTATAATCTGAATAAAAATTACAAACAAATACTTTGTTTCCAAAATTGAAGTTGTTGTAACTATGTTGTTAACAAATATTTTTTAATGAAAATTTGACAGTTTTCATTTATAACGACTACAAATCCCGTGGTGTAGTCAAATTTGAAAACAAAAATTGCCTAATAAACTTTTGCCGTTTTTGACAAACAAAAAAAATCATAGAGTGCCTTGGAAATGAAACTAAAATTGTGAAAGTTAGTGTCAAGATACAGTTTTTCATGCTTAATATTTCAATAAAAAAAAAATTGAGATTGATTGAAAAATGCACATTCTACAGGGGTGGTTCCATTTTAAATGGGTCACACTGTATAAGTAGATATTGCAACAGTAAGAACCAAAGTAAAAATCAATTTGTTTTTTTTTTCAATTTGGTTCACCAACCAACCTAAAAATTCCTATTTTATGCAATAAATAAGTTTATGATGATCCCAAAAAATTATCAAGAACAAAAAAATACGTTTTTTATTCAATAAAATAATATATTGAAAATATTTAATTTTTCAATAATTTTAGATAGATAGTTCAAATTTTGAATTTTAAAATCGAATGGTGAACAACTTTTTCAAATAACTTTTTTTTGTTATCTTCAAAAATTACTCTTCTTTTCGCCCCTTCAAAATGATTTTTTTAAATTGGCGTCAAATTGTCGTGTGACGTATCAGGATCGTAAATAATCGACCTTTTTGCTATTCAGTTGGCAATTACCAAACGTTATAATAGTGGTAATTCTGTAAGCTTTATGTTAATTTTTAACGGATGTTAATATTAACACATATTGAATATCTGGTTATTCTGTGAAGAATATTTAAATGTAATGATATATCTGCAGGCTGTACGGCCTGTATGTTGATGTTCACACATATTAACATTTCTGTTTATTCCGTAAAAGTCATAAAAAATAAAAAATAAATAGCCAAATGAGTCTTAAATAATTGTAAGAACTTCAACAAGATATGTTAAATGGGTAAAAATTAACATAAAGCTTACAGAATTACCACTAATATCTCAAACTATCCATGTTTAACTGCTCTGAAAAATATATTGTTTGTAGCACGTCTTCAAATAAATTCGGAATTACTTCTTTGTATTACCTTTGACTATTTCTTTAGGGATTAGCCACATGTATGCTGGCGCCCCAAGATTTTATTAAATGATGGGCGACTGCTGATTTTTCTGTTCTTCCATATTTAAGATGTGCTAAGTGTTTTTTATAGCGTACTTTAATGGATCTTTTGGTCTGTCCATAATATTTTGCATCGCAGTCCTTACATTTAATTTCGTAGATTCCAGACTTTTCTGAATTCTAGACTTTGTCCTTCAAGTGCAAGTTCGAAATGGAAGCCAAAGAAACTTTAAAGTATTTTCCTAGGTATGTGCAGAGTAAAACATGATAAAAGAGACATTCTGGCATTCGTCCTGGGTTTCAATGTACAATAACTGGAAAATATCAGTTCTGACAATTAGTTATTGAATTAATTCAAGAGCAATGTTGCCACTTTGCATTTTTTTAAAATAAATAATAAGAATATATTATACAAGATAACTTATTTCAGATTGGAAAAAATTTAAATGTACTACTGCAATTTCTTAACATTTGGAATAATTTAAATGTTTTTTCAGGAATAGCCCAAATTGCCCTATCAAAAGCATACTCTCCTTTAGTGCTATATATATACTGCGGCTTTTTATAGCTCCCCCGTCCGGTTAACTTTTGAACAGTTCAGTGTACAAACATACATTTTTTCGAATTCCTTTAATATATTTTTGTGCTTAATTTGCATTCGCAATATCAAGTATAAGTACGGATCTGAATTTGTTTGATGGTACTCATATCTGGATAAGTTTGATGTGGAACAACGGAACCGAAAATATTTTGAAGGGTATTACTCATATTACTTTTTGAGAGAAGATACAATGCAATTACTTGACAGATGGCGCTGGGGGTATATCAATTTGAAAATTTTGAAAGACAATGATCGAAACTGTGAAGAAAGGTGTTAATGAAATTCGAAAATATTTAGATGGTTCTAAAGAGAATTAAATTCTATTTTCAACAATGTGACACTTGACCCCCAATGCTAAATGTTATATCCTAGTTGATGTGCCCCCTTGGGTCCTCTGTTGAGCAATCACTTTGATCATTTTAATTTCGAAAACTAGTATCGGTGATACCACCAAATGTTTTTTTCTATAATTATAAAAAGCCCTACTGTATATCTCTTTATTAGGTAACATAGTTGACAGTAATATAGTTTATATTATTAAAATGAAAATAAAATTCATAAAATAAATGTTCAAAACCCTTTAGCAACATTATTTTTATGTTTCAGGTGCCTTTTTGTGCAAACAGTAGTTCTCTCGTACCTAATTCCATTGTTGTTGACTGTCATGAGGCTGTTGGATATTTGGCTGTGTATCGTATTTGCTTCATTCTCACATGTTTCTTTGCTCTCATGGCTTTAATAATGATTGGAGTAAAAAGTTCAAGAGACCCACGTGGTGGTATTCAAAATGGGTGAGTGGACTATTGTTACAAATCATCACTGTGCTCCCGAAATAAATTAAACTAACTATTAAAAGTTATGGAACGACAAAAAACAAATTCAGCTTCTCACCAAATAACATAAGATTAATTGAGAAATGTGTTTTTTATAGAGGTATAGCATTTGATTAAGTAAATGAATGATACATGTAGAACACCTAGAACCCAAAAAGCAAGGTGTAGGAAAGAGTCATTTTTGTTTGAGCAGCATCCTGCAATAATTTTTGTTACTTTGACTTGAAAATAAAAATACCAGGAAATGTTAAGGAGGGATATCATAAAACATTTCAACATCTGTGAATATTATGTGGATGTATTTTACAATTCTTTAGAATAATACCACCATTCACACATTTGAGACAGAATTGATTTTATTGCTTATAAAAATATTTGGTTCTTCATTTGATTCTAGATTTTGGGGCTTGAAATATCTCCTTGTCATTGGTGGTATCATAGGTGCCTTTTTTATTCCGGAAGGTTCTTTCGGCTCCACTTGGATGTACTTTGGAATGATAGGTGGCTTCGCATTCATCTTGATACAATTGATTCTGATTGTGGACTTCGCTCATTCATGGGCTGAGGCTTGGGTTGGAAACTATGAAGAAACGGAATCAAAAGGATGGTATTTTGCACTGATTGGAATGACTTTGCTAAACTATGCCTTGAGTATCACTGGAATAGTTCTCCTATTTGTATTCTTTACCAAGGTATGTGATTTATGGATTATTTATATAGTATTTTCTATCATACAATTCATGATCAGGAATTGATTGTATAAGTAAAGCTCGCTATTAGTCCAACTGAACTTTTGTCAGTCTGAATTTAACAGTTAATTATTCAGTTTCTGAGAAAATGTTGTTCCAATGAAATCAGTTGAATTGAGGTCATCATATATTTGAATAGGTACAACCAATCAGAACAACATTGTACTGAAAACAGACCATGGGCTGTTTTCACTCTCACGTTGCTATGGATATACATATTTGTGATACTAACGAGAAGATTAATGACATTTTTGTTGTAATCCGCCGAATCATCAAGTTTACATTGGTTTTGTTTTTTGTAGTTGTTATTTATAAAACGTAAAAGAGTATAGTTTTGAAATTTGTCAATGTACAGTTTGGGTTTTCGAAGCTCAATAATAATAACTACCAGCCCTGAAAGTTCAAAATGAGGATGATGCTGATGAGAGAAGGGTCATGGAAAGTGATCAATGAAACTGAACCACTTGAACCAGAAGAAACTCGAAAATGGAAGATATTGGACGAGAAAGATCAGTCTACAATTTCATTGTCTGTGAAAAATGAGAAGTTATTCAGAAAATTCACGAGAGAGCAAATCTGAGCAATAAGTTGTATTTGCTTCGTAAGCTATACCATACCACACTGGAAGATGATCAACCGATGTTCGAGTATATTGGAAAAACCCTAGAAGTGTTAGAATTGTTACGTGGAATAGGTGAAGATAGTAAGAATTTCCATGTTGCTGCTCTACTCCTTGGAGGCCTACCGGAAAAATATGAAACATAAGTTACTGCTCTAGATACTTGTCCTGATGATGAGTTGACGCTGGAATGTAAAGGCAAAGCTCACAGATGAATATAATAGAAGGGCTGGAATTCTAAGCAATCCGATCAAACTGCTTTGAAAAGTTTTGGTTGATCTAATAAATCCACAAATTTAGAGTGTTTCCATTGCAAGAAGAGGACTGTTATTTCTACAAGAAAAGCCAAAGAGAGCAGATAAATAATAATAATAATAATAATAATTCGGGCGGCGATTGGCTCAGTGGTAGCGCCGGGGCTTCGTGATCGAAAGGTCGCTGGCTCGATCCCCAGGCAGAGAAAGATTTTTTTAGTTTCAGATGTAAATCTGAGTGATTGAATCTTGTTGCTGGCTGAGGATAATCCTCCACGATTCACTGTTGCGTTAATAATTAACAGTGCTGCTCCTAAGGTGGCGTATGGAGTTAGTAACAAGGCCTATCCAGAACACGTGGCTAATGACCATAGCAGTTGATGTCAACACACCAAGGAAAAAACAATAATAATTATTTTTGTTTGTCCACTGAATGTTATAATACAATACATTACAGGCAAGTACTATATATTATAGGAAACGTCACAAACAGATTCGGTACAATAGGAACCTGGTTGTATGGTAAAATATTGGAGAGTTCAGCATTAGGTCATGACCCCTACCGGAAAATATATAAAACTCTATAAACAATGTTTGTTTACAACTGTACCCTTGAACATCACAGTTGTTGTGCAAGAAAATTAATATTTTCACTTCAAATCAATAATTGAGGGATATGGAAAAACACTGTAGAGATATGAAAAAATACTCGAGGGGAGTAAAACAATGAGTCGAACAAGATGAAATTAAACAGAACTGTAAATGACAATGATTAGTATATTCCACAAGAATATTTTGATAACACTTCAAACTGATACTTGAGGGATATGAAAAACCACTCGAGAGAATCAAAGGACTAGGTTAGGTTAGGTTAGGTTTAAATGTGAGTGAGCCCATACATCAGGCTCTCCACTGCGGCCAATGGCCTATTGTGGCTCACCCTATGGTTATATTTCTCCCAGCATATCCAATCTCTTAACGAAATTGAGTAACATGTTGGGAGAACAGTTTACCAGATCTTCTGGCCTTACTTTTGTATTGCCAAATATTGAAAATCTGGTTCTGGCTGCTGCAGGGCATGTGCACAGGATGTGTTTAGCCGTTTCATCATCCTCCATGCATAGACGGCACTCTGCATCCTGTGCAAGTCCGATTTTATGCATGTGGTGTTTGAGTTTGCAGTGGCCAGTGAGCAAACCTACTATAACTCTGAGATGTGCTCTACTGAGTTCTAGAAGTTTGTCAGAGTCCTGTTTTTTCCTTGTATAAGCAATAAATGCTTTGGAATGGGCTAGTCCTGGTAGACTGAGCCAATACTCAAGTCTTTTATTGTCTGCCCAGGCGGTTGTAGCATTCTTGGCAGTGCTATATGCTAAACCGATGACCGGTTCTGGCCCAGTGAACGTTGTTTCGGCCCCCCCTTTTGCTAGGGCGTCCGCTATTTCGTTTCCTTCTAGGCCCGTGTGACCTGGTATCCAAACTAGGGTAACGTTGTTGCCTTGTGCTAGTCGGTTCAAGGTGTCTCTGCAGTTCCATACTGCTCTGGATTTAAAGCAGTTGGATTCAAGCGCTTTCAATGCTGCTTGACTATCTGAAAATATTTTTATTGTTTTTCGTGTGAGGTGTCGGTTTTCCAGCTCCCTTGCACACATTTCAATGGCATATACCTCTGCCTGGAATATCGTAGCTAATTTACCCAAACTGAATGAGCGTTTCACTACTGGGTTCATACCATATATTCCGGCTCCGACACCTTCCAAAGTTTTGGAACCATCAGTGAACGACCTTTCATTTGCCCTACATAGGTCAGTTTTATTCCGAACCCAGTCTTCTGTTTCAGGGAAGACCACGGTGTAGGACATGTTGAGGTTAGTGGTTTTAGGCAAGATGTCTGAGGGCATTCCCAGAATGTTGTGAGCTATTATGCCTTCCAGCATGCTGCTGCCTCTCATGACACATGCCTGCGGTAGACTAATGGCCGCTTGGTAGAGTCTGTATGTTGCCCATCTTGCTTCTCTCTCCAGAACTATGTGGAGAGGAAGTAGTCCAAGAAGAGCTTCCATTGCTGCCGTTGGCGTGGAGCGAATGGCCCCAGTAATCGCCAGGCACGCTTGTCTCTGTAGTCCGTTAAGTTTAACCTGGGCCATTTTTTGTTGGCCTTTGTTCCACCAGACTACAGAGCCATACGTGATCATTGGTCGTATGACGGTCACGTACAGCCAGTAAATTTGTTTTGGTGACATGCCCCATGTTTTGCCACATATTCTGCGGCATGTCCATAATGATAGGCTAGCCTTTCGGATAGTCTTTTCCAAATGCGAGTTCCAGTTCAGCTTTTTATCTAGGATTATTCCCAGATATTTTGCCTCACTCGCAAATGAAATTGTTACACCATTGATGGAAGGAGGTATTAAATGTTCCAGCTTCCTTTTCCTGGTGAACGGTACTATGACCATTTTGTGGGGGTTAATGGACATTTCCTCCCTCTCACACCATTTATATATGGTATCCAGTATATCAAAGGACTAAGACAAACACTATAAAATGGAATGAAACTACAAATGGCGATGATTTCATGTTCTCATGTAAACAAACAACTGTGCTTCGGATCCACTTTCCTAGCGACAGTAGCGGCACCATCAGTCGATTTACTCTCCAATAATAAAATACAATACAAACTTACATGGGCACTTCTTAAAAATAATTTAACATTTGCTAATTCAAATAGCCGATCTTTATTCATTCTGTATGGTATAAGCTAACATAAAAATGCTACTTATATAATGCCATGTGCCAAGTAATATATATTAAAATTATTGTTTCTGCTGTCCATGTGATCTCAGTCAGAGTTATCATTAAGAAATTCCTGCAATGAGTACTAGCATTTCTGTACCAAAAACCTCTTCAAAATTTTTCTTGAACGATGTTACAAGAACACAAAACCATGAAGGCCCTAAAAGCCATAACAATGCCAGAACAGCGTTTGAGAAGGAAACAAGAATTTTGTTTCTCAGGAGTCCAGAAGCAGAATAATAATTAAAATTGGTGCATAGACACTGGTGCTTCTAGTCATATGTCATCTGACGAAGAATTTTTTTCCAGTTTGGAACACTACAGTTTATTTATTTATTTATTTATTGGTGTTCAAAATAACAAATGCAATGTCAATATATTAAATAGTTATAAATGTCTCATGGAAACATGATCAAATAAGTTAAAAACTTGTCCATGATCATGTGAAATTAACGTAGAAAATAATAATATATCATAATAGACAAATATAGTGAATATCAATAATATACATATAAATAAAGAAAAATAGTAAACTGAACTGAGGTATGCATCCAAAATAAAACCCAAAAAATCATATCAAGAATCGGATTTCCTCCACAAAATCAAACTTTCAATCAATAATAACAATATTATTTCACATACAATTTTCAAAATTTTCAGAATTCTCAATCAACCAGTATTTGATTTTGTTCTTAAATGGAGAAAAACTAATTTTTTTCAAAGAAACTGGCAATTTATTATAAATTTTTCACCTATATAAATGGCATGTTGTTGCATCAAAGTTGTAGAGAACTTTTCAGTTGATATCCAACCATCCATTTTATTTTTTGTTTCATATTTATTTTGTATACGATTATTGAATTCAAAATTTTTTCTTATGTAAGCTGTGGATGCTTTATAAAACAATTGTTCAACAGTTAAGATTTTATATTGTTCAAAGAGAATTTTAGAAGAATAATCAAAAGGTTTTTTAAAAATTATTTTCAAGGTATACTTTTATACAGTGGTTCGGTTGTAGTTGCCAACGGACAGCAAATGAAGTGTACTGGTAGAGACGAAGGAATTTTAAATTGTGTGATATAAAGATGTTTTATACGTTCCTGATTTGTGTTCCAATCTATTGTTCATAAAAAGACTGACAGAAAATGGATTCAATATCATTTTTGATCCATACATGTGTCTTATAAAAATGGAAAATGAAGTTTATGCAATAATCAAAAATGAATCTATGAACTTGAATTAGAATCTCCGAAACCACATATTACACATGAAAAACATCAGTGTTGTATCTCTGGCATAAACAATTAGGACATAGAAATGCTGAAGATATAAGAAAAATTTACTGAGAAGCCATTTCCGAAATATACCAGTAAGCTTTCAAGAAGATGTCTCGCTTTGTGTCATACGGATATTTGCGGCCCAATGAGAACTGAAACTCTAGGAAAGAAACGTTATTTTCTCAGCATCATTGATGATTGATATCGATTCACCATAATCTACTTGCTACATTCTAAAATCGAAGTTTCGGAAAAATTGGAGGAATATATCAGAGCTGTCACAAATAAATTCGAAGGGCCACCCAAAGCATTCCGATTTGATAATGGTGGAGAATATTCATCACACACAGTAGGTTTATTCTTTTGCATCAAGGTGTAGAGTAGTGTAGTGTAATTTACACCACATTTTGAATCGAGTGCAGTTCAAACAAAGGAATGTGTTAAATTAATCTGCAAACGAATACTAAAATCGAGTGTAAATTACACCAGGTGTAGGAAAGTGCTACACCTCTATGATGGTATAGAATCACAAGCAACCGTTCCTTATTCACCAGAGCAAAATGGAGTAGCTGAGCATAAAAATTGCACTCTGGTTGAGTCAGCAAGATGTATGTTGATCGGTGCAAAGCTCCCAAATAAATACTGTAAGTGTTAGCAGAGTACTGTGTTTTGAAATAAATTATACTCTTATTCAGAATAATTTCGAACTCAAAACTTTAGTTTTTTATTGACATTAACTGACAATCAATAATATATATTTTTTTTTTTAACAACAAAACAATATATAGACGATAAATGAACACATGAATAGATATACAGGAGCTAGTCATCTTTGTCGTAATTATCTTCTGATATCTTCAGTTCAACACCCCTTCTCGACAATGATGAATTCTGAACCTCCATCCCAGCCATTTTTCTAAAAGTTGTTAATTTCTCCGGACCAAGCGGCTTCGTTAAAAAATCAGCCAACATGAAAGTGGACTGACAATACTGAAATGATATTCTTTCAGTTAGCTTCAAATCTTTCACAAAATTGTATTTTGTTTCAATATGTTTCCGAAATTCCTCAATACTTTCAGGATATAGTTTTTCTGGCTGATTGAGAATAACCCTTTTTTGTCCTTTTCGATTTGGATACCCAGATAATTTTCAACAGGCCCAAGACAAGTGATCTGGAATATTTCTGATAATGTTTTCACTGTATTTCGTATCAAATCTTCATTTTTAGATGCAATGAGCAGATCGTCGACATAAATCAAAATATAAATCAATTGATTGTCATTTCTGACATAAAGACATTGATCGAAATCGCCCCTTCTGAATCCCATTTCTAGTAGTACCTTATTTATCGTAGAATTCCATGTTCTCGCAGCTTGTTTCAATCCATATATACTTTTGTTCAATTTACACACTTTATGTTCACTGCCGACTTCCACAAATCCTTCTGGTAGTTGCAGGTATATTGCTTCTTTCAAGTTGGAGTTTAAAATAGCTGTTTTGAAATCATAATGGTATACCTCCATTTGTTCTGTCCCAGCTATTGTCAGTAGTAACCGAAAAGTAGATTGCTTTACAACGGGAGCAAAAACTACATCATAGTCCTGAAAAACCTTTTGCGACAATTCTTGCTTTGTATCGGCTTATATGTCCTTGGGAATCAGCTTTTATTTTGAATACCCATTTACTCCCAATCGCCTTTTTGTCTGGGGGTAGATCACTTAATGTCCAGGTATTATTAATTTTCATTGCTGCAATTTCCTCTTCCATAGCCTTTTTCCAATCGTCTGGTTTTGGGTTCCACAATCATAACTTTCTCTTTTATTTCCTCTGCATATCTAGCTGGTGTTTTCCCTTTATTGGACCTGAGGGATCGCCTCAAAGTAACAAATTCCTGATCTTTCATATTTTCTTCTCCTCCATCTTGACTCTCTTCTTCACTAATTCCATCAATCTCAATATCATCTTTCAGTTTACTTTCTAATTCTTTCTCTTGTGGTTCATTTTTGAAGAAGAGGTCCACTTCATTTTTCGAGTTGGCTTCATTAGACTTTGAAATTCCTGTTGTTTCAGCCTGATGGAAGCCACAATGAAAATCTTCTAGGAATTTCACATCTCTGTTAATACAAATCCTTCCAGAACTTTTTTCTAATAGTCTGTATGCTTTTGAACCGCCTTCATAACCAACCAAGATATACTTCTTAGCTTTTTCATCTAGTTTCTGTCTTTTCTCTTTAGGTACATGAGCATATACCAATGTTCCGAATGCTTTCACGTGGTTTACATTTGGTTTTTGCTTATTCCATAATTCAAAAGGAGTTTTATTCGTTACTTTCGTGGGTAGCAAATTTTCTGTGTAATTCGCAGTCATCACAGCTTCTCCCCAATAGACATTCGGTAAATTTGCATCAATTAACATGCACCTGGCCATTTCAGTGAGATATCTATTCTTTCGTTCAGCAACCCCATTTTGTTGACTACAATAAGGAGCACTCATTTGGATTTCTATACCGTTGTTCTTCAAGTAAGATTTCACTGAAAGACTCATGTATTCACCACCTCTGTAAGAATCTTCATCATCAAAATGTTCGACTTCTTGTGTTCTGTTTTTATAATACCCCGTATCCAAAGGTGTACTTGCAGTTTTGGATCTATAGAAATTTGGAATGGAGAAAAGCCGAGATTAGATCATCTAAGAACGTGTAGGTGTGAAACCTATGCTTATGTTCCAAGAGAAAAGAGGCATACATTGGATCCACGAGCAGAAAGAGGCATCTTCGTAGGTTCTATTTACACATCAATAAAATTGAAGGGGTACATTTTGGTCAATTTTATTGTTCGTTTATTCAGGTCGTTACAAATAAAATAAAACTCAGTGTGATTCAGACAAAAGTTGTAATTTTTAATTTAACAAAAGGTAATTACAATTTTTTTTGGGTCGTATTTAACCGAGCACCAAAGTAATATTGATATGTGTGATGAAACTCACGTGGGATCTGCTGGTCCTTTATCCAAAATGAAAAACAGTGCGCTCTGAAGAACCGAGTTTAATGCAAAATGTGCTGATTGGCTTACACTTGGGGAAAATTATTATCTTGTAAATCTCACAATGTTAAATCCCTAATTTTCTTACCTAAAAGAATGACCGAATCCCAAATCAATAAAGTATCTATGACAAAATATTTTGATAAATGGAAAAACCATTCAGAGTTCATCCGCTATTAGCTGCCAAGATTCTCTCAATCGCCTGTCCTGATACAAGGTTCAAGGTAAAAAAAACGTGAAACACTCTTTTCATACAGTAAAAAACAAATTCATAAAAAAATTGTTGGTGTGCTGTACTTGAATATCCTAGAATATACCTTAAGGGTATGCAACCATTTATACACTCACTCGTTAAGGAGATTGCATAAATATATCTAACTGAAATAAACATTGTCGGCCATTATGACGTCACACATGACGCTGAATTTTTATAAACAGGACGGGAAGAATTAAAAAGGACGGCACTACTTTGGAATGATAATTATTATATGGAAAATGGTTGAATTGAAACTATTGAAAGTTGAAACTACCGTTTCAGCTCATATGATTTCCAAATATTTATCTTGTGTCACCAAAAATCATAGTTGGCACCAAAATTTAATTACCAAATCATTTATATTTGAGCCCCAAGGTACTGAGTTTTGGAATTTATTCATATATTTCAATGGCAACTAATTATTATTGACACTACAAATCAACACTAAAAATTTGAGCACAAAAATAAACCTAGGTTTCGGGTCGAAAATGCATGGATTAGTTTTTTGCTCGCGCTTGACACTCAAACCTAACCTGAGCGAGTCGAAAATGCGTGAATTAGACTTTCGCCCGCTCTTGACACACAAACCTAACCTGAGCGAGTCGAAAATGCGTGAATTAGACTTTCGCCCGCTCTTGACACACAAACCTAACCTGAGCGAGTCGAAAATGCGTGAATTAGACTTTCGCCCGCTCTTGACACACAAACCTAACCTGAGCGAGTCGAAAATGCGTGAATTAGACTTTCGCCCGCTCTTGACACACAAACCTAACCTGAGCGAGTCGAAAATGCGTGAATTAGACTTTCGCCCGCTCTTGACACACAAACCTAACCTGAGCGAGTCGAAAATGCGTGAATTAGACTTTCGCCCGCTCTTGACACACAAACCTAACCTGAGCGAGTCGAAAATGCGTGAATTAGACTTTCGCCCGCTCTTGACACACAAACCTAACCTGAGCGAGTCGAAAATGCGTGAATTAGACTTTCGCCCGCTCTTGACACACAAACCTAACCTGAGCGAGTCGAAAATGCGTGAATTAGACTTTCGCCCGCTCTTGACACACAAACCTAACCTGAGCGAGTCGAAAATGCGTGAATTAGACTTTCGCCCGCTCTTGACACACAAACCTAACCTGAGCGAGTCGAAAATGCGTGAATTAGACTTTCGCCCGCTCTTGACACACAAACCTAACCTGAGCAAGCTGACCGAGCTTGCATGTTGAATATGTGTGAGGGATTATTTAATGTTTTTGGTGTTTATTTATTACATTAGGTACGACTTTAATATTTATTCCAACTTTTTAACATTTCAGGTGCTCATAAATTCTATTTCTGGTTGAGGTTTTTTGGTGCTCGTTTATTACTTTTGGTGGCCAAATATAATTTTGGAGTCGGATTATAAAACTTGGCACATAATGTAGCACATAAATTATTTTGTTATCCATTTGAAATATACCTTTTCTTTTCAGTCTAGCGGGTGTGATTTGAACAAATTCTTCATATCCATCAATCTCATTTTCTGTGTTTTGGCGAGTATCATAGCAATTCTGCCAGCAGTTCAGGATAAGCTACCACGTTCGGGTCTATTACAATCTTCAGTAGTTTCCCTGTATGTGACTTATCTTACATGGTCAGCTGTTGCAAACTCTGCAAGTAAGTACCTGTATATAACTTTCAGTCCTGAATCAGGTTTTTGTTTTTATTACACGGAATTTCTCGAATAATTCAGGAATGATATAGTAGTTTACCTAACAAGGGCGGAAAAGACACTTTACGCTCGTGTTAGGTACACTATTTTTTCTACTAGCGGAAAAAACACCCAAAAGTTAACATAAAAAACATTTATTATTAAATATATATTAAACTATACAACCATACTTGGTAAGCTTTCTATTTAACCTTCTGCGACGCAATATTTAAGTGTTAGTATAATCCGCAAAAAGTGAACAAACCTACTTTTCCGCACTAAAATGTTTTTCCGCACTAAAAAGAGCGCGGAAAAGTGACTCTTTCAATACTAAAATGAGTGCGGAAAAGTGGATTTTTCCGCACGCTAGTAGAAAAAATAAATCTACAGCTTACGAAAATAATAGCCTACATAATTTCGCAGAAACTTGGACATTTGAAGTTAACTCAATTGAATCAAGTGATATTTTGTTCACAGCTTATTGTTTTATTATAGAGGGTGATGTCTAGTACAATACAAATGATTTGCATTACAGTGCATTTGAATTTTACATAATTTTAAAAGTAACCTCACATGCCTTTTGAAACAAAAGAAAATAAATTTAGATCAAAGCGTTAAGTTAAATGAAAGTTGGTCTAAAGTAATTTTCTTCAAAGCAGTTAATTTTGGAGTCATTATTTATTCTGTTTCTCTTTTGATACCATCATAACAAGATTATTTCAACACTCGTTTTGTTCTGACTTTAAATTTAGTTCACACCATTTACTATAATTGATTTCAATTTAATAATTTGTGTTAGTGTAGTATTGTTGTAAGAGTAATTCCTAAATATAAAGCTCATATCCTCAATACTTGAAAGGACAATATTTATTTATTTATTTACATAAAATTAATGGCAAAAATATGAAAGTTACAATGACGAATATAATAACAATTTAAAAATAAGATAGGAAACAATTAAGTCATGTTCATATCTTTGAATATAAAAATAAATTCGAAAGATTTAATCACATTTTTTTATATTTCATGGTATTACTTTTGAAAGTAGCTAATTGATAAAAAAAATGCTCTCTCTGAAACCAAAATATCAAGATATCCATAATATAATATAAGATACAGAGGACAAACCTGGTTCATTGATGATCCACGGTCTGAAAATGAAACAGGATCTGGAATAAACAAAACAAACAAAATTACACGAAATACAAAAAAAAAAAAACAAAAAAAAAAAAAAAACAAAAAAAAAAATTTCATTTAATTAAACAGTGAAAGCCCCAAAGAAAGATTAAGCAACGCTCTTGAAAAGAACTGTCTATCTATTTTATGTCTCAGGGATCCATACTGGAACATCCGGAGGGCGCGCTGGATCGTTTACCCAGATAACCGCTCCCCAGCGATTACTGGGTTCGAGAATCATGTGCCCTGAGCAGACTCAGTGAACCAAGGATGACGGCCTTCTGCATTCGTCCGGATAAGATTTCTGCCATATTACGGCAAGCCGGTTTTTATAAGTTCGAGAGCAGTGTGTCCATCATTCCACCAAGGACCCCTATAATCAGAACCACCATTTTAACAGAATGGTTTGGGTAGAGCCTGCGGAGTTCAAAGAGTAAGTCTCGATATTTAGTCCGTTTCTCCTCCTCTTTTCGGACGATGTTCATTTCACCAAGAGCCGAAAACTCTGATGGTGGAGGAGGACTAAATCAGGCTTATTGGCTTGTATTTGCCTGAGGGTGGGGAATGAGTAGCTCCAATATATTCGGCACTTCTCATTCTCCACAACGGACTCAATATCCCCCGGAGCATAAGGCAACACCGGTGTCTCGTCTATATCGTACGAGTGTCGTAGATGGTAGGACAACACTCGTAGAACCGCGTTATGCTGAAAGCAAATGCATAAGGGTCTCAGGCGCCCCACGACACGCTCTGCATCTAGTGTCGGGGATCTCTATGCCCATCTTCTCTCAATGTTCTCAATTTATATAAATGGATTACTTGAAATTGAAACCCAAGGAAAAATTTTGAGCTTTGCAGATGTTACAGCCATTCTGTATAAATCAAATTCCTGGCGAGATCTGAAGGAACTTGTAGAAAATGACTTTCTTGAAATAGAAAAATGGTTTAGGGGCAACAAACTCACACTAAACTTCACAAAAACAAAATATTTACCATTTTCCTCCTATTCTAATGGACTACCGAATATGGGACCACTCAAAATAGGAGATAGTTATGAAATACCTGAAGGAAAATCAATAAAATACCTTGGCATTGTAATAGATCGACATCTGAGATGGGACCTACAAATAAAAAACGTGGTTAAAAAACTGAGGGGATTGCTATACAGATTTAAATACTTGAGAGACTGGACATCAATTATATGAGAATACTATTTTACGCTTCGGTTGAATCACAGCTACAGTACGGTATAGTAGGATGGAGTGGAGTAAACGATAATCACTTGAAGAATTTGAATACTGTACACAAATACATCATTAAAATAATATATCAAAAGCCCCGTAACTATCCAAGCGATGATCTGTTCAGAGAATCAAATTTTCTTGACATAAGAGAAATATTCTGTATGAGTATACTAAATAATATAAAAAAAGGAAATATTGAGTTACATCCTTCCAATCATAACTACAATACGAGAAGACGAAATAATTCGGTGATATTATCAGCCTGTAACAAAACTATAGGACAGAGAAATGCAGCTTACCTGGGACCTCGATTGTACAATATATTACCAGATTGCATAAGAAATATTGATAACAAGATCTGTTTCAAGAAAAAGGCTAAAAAGTGGATTACGAAAACCGAAAGATCATTCTTCCATGATATTGTGAATCAAAATATGAAATGCTGATAACGAAAATGAATATTAAGACAATCACTGATTCCCCTTTCCAATATGACTTAAACTGAATATAATTATACCTTATTATTTGTTTGACATCTACATAGCAGACAGTAGTCTTACATTACATATTGCATCTTTATAGTCACACCTATTATAATATTTTTTATACTTCAATGGTATTACTTGTGAATGTATTTTAACAATTTTAGTCCTTATAATTCTATACATATATTATATTGATGTCCAAAAAGTTTATCTATACGTTTTTATGATATTGATGTTGAATGTTTCCAAAATGACTTATTTGTCCTTAATGCTTTTTATTTTTTATTTATACAAATTTTTATGATATATTCATGTTGAATGTTTTTAAAATTATTTAATTATATGCATTATTATAATGAATTCATGATCAAAGTCACGCACAAGTAGTATAACAGTTCCACTGTTATACACTTCTGTGACTTATTCATGTTTATTTGAAAAATTTCCCAAATGTAAACTCATTGTTTTAAATTTTATGCAAATAAAATTATTATTATTATTATCACGTGGCTACGGTAGACCAGGGTGTTGAAGACACCATCCTGGTAAGCCATTATGAATCCCTCGGTCTCCGACTTCAGCTCGCTTGACCTGAGGAAAGCAAAGATCTTCAATGTTCTTGAAGAAGACCCCATGCATTGGTTTATCCTTGTGCAGCTGCAGGAGGACCTCAGTCTCCGCAGCTTTGATGTGAGCTTTTTGCTGAACGGGTTCCAACTCAGTGACAGTATTATTATTATTATTATTATTATTAGTATTAGTATTAGTATTATTATAAAATAAAACAAATTTTCATATTATTTTCTGCTCAACAAGAATATCATTTTACAGAGGAGTGCAATCCTGGTCTATGGGGTATTTTTGGAATCAAATCGACTGGTGACAACACCAGCTTTGACATTATCGGCTTGGTAATCTGGATGTGCTGTGTTCTTTATTCTTCTCTACGTTCTGCTAGTAAATCATCTAAAATTACAATGTCTGAAAATATGCTGACCAAAGATAACGGAGCAGGTAAGATATTATTAGTTATTCAGTGCCTGCTTTTTTAACTGATTTAATTATAGCTTAGCTTTTCTGGCTTCTGTTGAAGGAATGCTCTTGGAAAGAGAAATCAAATTATAATAAAAAGTATTCTGATTTCTCTGATTGATAAACATTTTTTTTCTGTGACGGGAAAAAAGTGAGTACTTTTTGCCCACGGGAAAAATGTGAGTACTTTTTTCCCGGATATATATACACATAAGGTAGATATTTGATTGAATCGTCGTTTTTCCTATCACAGA
This sequence comes from Chrysolina haemoptera, assembly GCA_958298965.1. NCBI lineage: Eukaryota > Metazoa > Arthropoda > Insecta > Coleoptera > Chrysomelidae > Chrysolina > Chrysolina haemoptera. Next base: position 17,719,726 of record OY282602.1, on the reverse strand, counting down.
AAAAAATTGGGTATTATACACGGGAAAAAGATTAGATTTTAGCTCTCGGTTTTTTGTCTCCCTCTGCTTCGCAACACAACCTCGTGATAAAATATAATACTTTTTTCTCTTGTATAATAAATAACTATTTTTAAACAAGTCACTTTGACCTGTCTGTCAAAGTCAAAGAATACCTTTATGTCAGAAATTTTGAAACAAAACTCACTAGCGAGTTATGGATTTTAACATACTAGTGTGTTATTTGATAGTTTGTTATTTGATAGTGTGCGATAGTTTACTTGTCTAAAATGACATTAATAATGACAGTCATAACTGTCATGTGTTGGATAAATATTTTTATTTCTCTTTCTATTTGAAGCATTCAGACAGAAAACACTACACCAGATTCTTAGTGCATGTGCATGTATGTGACTGATGATTTTGTTGTACCATGGCATTATTTAGTGAAAGTTTCGAATTTTGTTGCTTGATTTGTAAAATATATAGTGAGTGTTGTTAAACTTAATAATATATTTTCTGTTCAGTAAGAGGCTACGGATCCGACACTTTGGTCGAGAATGAAGGTAGGACTCAAAATGGTAATAGAGTAGTACATGTACAATAAATGAATGGTCTTGAATATATTTTTTTTCAGTAAATTTTTTTTGCTAAACAAATATAAAATTAATATTACTTTATGGAGTTCTTAGTTTTCACTCAAGATTCTCAGACATACAAAAAGATAAGTTTTGACTAAAGTTTCTAAACTTTTGTACTCAATAACTTTTGTTCCATCATGGTTTACACATATTATGGCAGATTGACCTTAACCACTACTCTACCGTCATATATAGAGAGAGAACATATCAGAGTGCTGTTCGATTTATATAATAATAATAATAAATGAACTTTATTGAACCAATTAAATTGATCCAATAGGCCATTGACCTAAGTCCTTCAGCCCATTGTTATTACAAAATCAATAACTTAAAATATAAATACATGTTATAAACAGATAAGTTTTCACAAATTCAAACAAAAAAAAAAGAAAAAGTTTGTGTACAGTTAAAAAAAATAGTAACTTAATTTAGTTGAGGATGTCATAGATGTGTTCAAGAATTGTTTGTTGAGGGTGTCTATGATGTGGAATGATGTCTGGCATTCTTCTTATGGCATATTTTTCCAGAATTTGCAACTTTTCAGGTATGTTGAAGAATTTAAAGGTCAGTTGTCTTAGACGTTCATCAATTGTCATAACTTTTCTCCTCTGGTATAGCGTTGCGTTGGATGGATTGTGAAGAGGGTTATTGGGGTGACACATTTTAGTAATTCTGCGTAGTGATGATGTTTCAGCTACTCTGAGGTTATTTAAAGCTTTGTTCTTACGTCATGTGCCCATACTCGATCATTGGTCGGCATATCATCTTATATATGTGGCTTGTGGTATTGATGTTGATACCGTTTCCTATGTAGGTAAGATTTCTAAAGTGTCCAGCTCTTGCAATTGTATTTTTCTTATTGAGTTGAGTGTGTACCTTAAAGTTCAGTTTGAACCTTATGCCCAAGTAGTCAATTGTTGTCTCTGCTTGAATATTGTGTTGATACATCGTGAGATTGGGTGATGGGGTTGGGTGGTGGTTTAAGAGGACAAAATGGAATTTTTCGGGATTGGGTTTGAGTCTCTATCTGTTAAACCAAGAAGAGGTGCAGTCTATTAATTCTTGCAGGTTCTAACTCTCTCTATTGTTTCTTCGTGAGCTATTAATGCGGTGTCATCTGCATATAGTAGTAGGTATATGAGGAGCTATTGAAATATTGAAATATTCTGGGTCCTGATGCTTGTGACTATAAATATCTGCACAGTATAGGTTTATAATATTGGGGACAAAGGTGATCCTTGAGGAATTCCTTGCTGAGGAATTCGATTTATATTCCTGCAGAAAAGAACAAAAAAAAACTGATATTTGAATATAACACTAACTCTTTGAATATTCTTAACTTTGTTTTTGGGACCTTATGTCGGATGTATGGATGTTTGCAGACAATTTTTTTTTTTCAAATTACAAAGTAAATTTTTTGCTTTTTCCTACCGAAACGGTCAATGACTTCTTCTACGTCAATTGTTGCGTTTTTGTAGGGTCATGTAGCTCAGTGGTTGAGACTTTTACGTTCGAAACCATTGTCTGCTGGTCGACTAGGTTCGAATCCTAGCGAGTACAGATTTTTATCTGATGGCCCGAGAAAGTGCTAGGAATCGCACGTTAAAAGGTAAGACCTCGTTAATCCTTGGCTCGCACAAGTTTCGACTTTTGAGGGCTGCCGTTCGTAAGGGGACGACAGCTGGTTAACGGAAAAAACAATTTTTCTAACAATTTTTTATGGGCATGGAGGAGCGCCAGTCCTATTTTCACTCATCGACGCTAAAAGCCAAGTTTTCAATTGACGGAGTGGAATAACTAATTGGTAGTGCAGCAAGAATGCATTGTTTGTGGAGTAGATGGGCATGTTAGGAGTCCTTTGACCATCCATAGAGTTTGTATTCGCTCACAACTGCTTGAGATGGAGTGTTGTCTATCAACAGTTTGTAGCTGTAGCCAGTTGCTCTACAGACTCGAGATCTTCACCTGTATAATTGAGTTTCGGAAGGAAAACACCTAGCTGAAATAAATTCAGAACGTCTGGAGACAGCCGGACTTGTAGGTCATTTATCACAGGGTCTGAAAGAGGGATGTATATTACCATTGTTTATAGAGAAAGAAGATAGTTGGTCAATCTTACGTACTTTCAGTTGGATTCAAATGGAGACCATCACTAGAGGTCGCTAGTCCACGAGTCTCCAGTCACGTCTCTTCTTGATTTTAACGTATGTATTTGATCAGTTCGTAAAATGTAATTTATTGAATAATCGACAGATGGCTCTGAAATATAATGTTGACACGTGCATCCTATCCAGCGTTGTACTGGTTGTACTGATAAATTTGAGATTCCATGCATTTCAGTTTCAGTGTTTATATTTACTGTTACCTGTAACTTGATGTTATCGAGACTATTCCCAGTGGATTTTTGTTTATTTGTTTTGTGTCGTTCTTGATCATTTGTGAAATTGGCACGTGAAAGACCAGTTATTCGTTATCTTTCTTTTCACTTGGTTACACCATACTCTGATTATAAATAACAAGTCGTCTTTTATTTACTAATATTACTATGAGCATACAACTTTAAATGATGATCAATTAGTCTGAAAAACACATTGGTATAAATATACCAATGTACATATGTATATTTTCTCCACTTTGTAACTTTACTTTTGGTAATATCTATTATTGTACTCATTTAAATTCATTCAGTACTTTTGGAATTCAGTACAGATAACAATTTAATTGGTAAAAATATTCAATATCTTCATTCAATAATGGTTATCTTTATAACACAGCATATTTGGATCCCCATTTCTAAGAAATAAATTCAGTTTGCATAAATGAGCACAGGTTTAAAATTGTAAACACTAGTTAAGTGATATTTTCAAGATTAATACAGACTTAATTAATAATCTGATGCTTACAAACATATTTGTTCCATTGTGTGAAACCACCTTTTAACTAGTGAAGTGGGCGACACAAATGTCTCTATAGTCGCTCAGGGATTGAAATTAAACAACAAACAATAGCAAACACAAAGCAGTTTGCGCCGAAAATAATACGGCAAAGGCGCTGTTCATCGGTAGTGTATTATGAGAGCTTCGTCGCCCAGTGATTTTGGCTTAATAAGTACTGCACACCACACGTAGGTAAAAAGATATTTTTCACTAAAATTCCACATTCAAATTGAACCATGCACAGTATTGTTCATGATGATTGAATTCAAAATGACAAAATTGGTATTAATAAGTTCCCAACACGAAAAGTGGTAATTCTTCATCTTTCACATTAATTTTTTTAAATTTATGACTAGTTCATTCAACTTATATCAAATAATCAATAAAAATGTATGTACTTCATTTTTATTGAATAACATTGAATATGTGTATAAAATATGCTACTCTGTTAAAAACTATCATTAGAAAATTTCAAGTCCGTCCCTGTCAGGGCGAATGGTACATACTTGGATTCCTTGGCAAAAATAGAAATTCTCAAGTATACCTCGAAAATTGCAAATTGTTTGTAGGTGGCGCATTCGTACGGGTATGTTTCCTAGATAGGTTCGTTGTTATCGGGATAGATGTCTCGCGCGATTGTATCAAACGCGATTTCCACAGGCACTGACTAACTATCTTCTTTCTCTATAAACAATGATATTACCCTGCGGAAATATTCTTCTGCCGTTTGAGCAGGTTGGTTATTCGCTCTATGTGTTTGTCTTTGGACTATTCTAGGGCATTTTAGTTCTACAACCAACTGCTCGGCCACTTCTATTCCCTCCTTGAAAAGCTGTTGGAAAACAGTGACCACATGTTCCCTTTTTTGTCGTAGGACAGTGAGAGTGTCGCATAGAGCGTTTATATCTATTGAGCTCGATTATAACTCTACTCAATGAAACCGTTGTACAATTTTCAAGTTTGGAGTAACATAAAGCGATACAAAACACCGCGCGTTCGAGACTGGAGAGAGATACAACATTGAATTTGTATAAGTCAATTTATTTTTACTATTTTTGTTTTTGAATTGATCAGGAAGTTCATAGAAGAGAATGAAAAATCACCGGTTGACCTGGGCCCGGGGGGGTCATGATCCTCATGATCCGCGCTTGCAATCGTCTATATAATAATAAAAGTAATAATAGGTCTATTTGTCATGCTAGGAATCAGAGTACAATTTTCATAAATTGGATAATATATCCTATACATAAAAGGCGAAGTTCAAATCTACGAAGCAATATCGTTGATTTGTTCTACCACTTAACCAATATTTGGGAAAAATATTTTTGAATTTTTATTTTGAAATTTTAGTACATGTTGAATTTTTACCTTCACTTGGGATGCTTTAATTGTCCATAAATTTAATCATTCCAAGTGGAGGTACAAATTCATCATGTAATAAAATATAAAAATGAAAATTCAAAACTATTTTTCCCACAATATAGTCAGTCAGACCGCGAATGGGCTTAGCACGGCAGTACTGAGGAATGTTCTTACGCTTTTCTTACCATTGGAATGAGATACCACTACTTAAATATCTGTGTCATACATAATACGGTTTTTGAAAATAATCAAAGTAAATCATTTTTTTCAGTTCGCCTTTTTTGAAACTATCAGAAAGTTATAAAATAACTCTTGGACAAAAAAGTTTATTTAAATGTTTATATAGACAATTTCTGCTATTTTCTCGCCTTTTTTAGAAAATTAATTCACATTTTTTGGTATTCTCCAAACAGATTGGTTTCTTATACTGAAGTCAAACAAAAAATATCTCTCACTTAGATAAGAGCACAAGAAGCAAGTTTTTTCATTTCGTCATCCATTAAAAATTCATTGATAATTTTGCTGACTCTGCTACTCCTCAGTATGTGATACCGCTGCTGCTAAAAAGATACCTGATATTTCACAGATGCTACTGCAATGAACGCCACAACGACACTGATATATGCATTGACACTAATCTGGAAGGTACTGAGAATCTTAAGGTCAACAGACAATATTGTGAAAAAATAAAGAAGAAAGTCCGGTATGAGATACCGGTTGAAGGTTAAGGCAAAGGAAAATGTTGGTGAAGGTGGTGGAAATGTAGGTTATAACATGTTTGCCCATCATAAGGTATATGCAGTCTCAGCTAATATTCACTGATACGAAGACAAGGAGTGCTATACTACCATCTCTCACTCCTGCAAAGTTTAGTCCAATCACAACATCGAAACTTAGGCGCTCATCAAACATTGGCCTTGAGATGATTGTTGTTGTTATAACAAGATTTTGAATACTTTTTCAATTTCCATAAAAACGGGTTTATTTGAAAATATAACTAGCAGAATTTTCTGAAACAATAATGTATTTGATTCAATAAAAGGTGGGTCGAGTTATATTTTACCAGTATTTTCCAAATGTGTTATTTAACCAAAAATATTAATTTCACATACTATATTTACTCAATATCAAGGTAATTGTCAAGAAGGACATTGCAGGTTTATTATTCACAATGGGAGGAAGATGGTTTATTGGCAAATACATTTTGATAGGTTAGGGATATTGAAATCTCCTTGAAGAACTTACAGATAATCCTGGTGTAGCACATTGATCACTTACCAAGCAGATGTGATGAGTAGTTGCTGGGATAATGATACCAGAAAGTATAATAACAGAACATCAGTTGAAAATCAATTAAATAAAAAAATCTTGTACAAGTCAAACAAAGTACAAACTATTACCAGCATCTATTGGAATTTCTTGCACGATTCATAGTTGCATTCAAATTAACAGTGCTACTCTTAAGGTGGCATATAGAGCTATTGATGAAGCCTACCCAGAACATCCCTATGTGTTCTGGGTACATCCCTATGTGTACGAGCCTTTATGTAGTGCATCCAGAAATGGTTGCAATAGACGAACCCTTATCAATCCATATCCAAACCTATTGAACTTTCACAAAATTAATTCTCTCAGCTTGAGACATATTTTGTGTGGGAGTTTTGAGTGACAACTTCTTTCAATATCTTCAAACATATATTGATGTCAACATCATTAAATTCAAATTCAATTCAAAAATATGAATTATATGAAATGGAAACGTTTACAATATTTTTTTATGCTCTCGACCAGTACATTCTTTGTCCATATTCTTAGAAAATAAATTTTGTTTAGGAATTTCACCATAATGCCCTGGGCTTCCTTCTCATTTTATTTCTCATTTTTTTTATATAATTGTTTTTTTCCTCTTGTGTAATAAGAAGAACCCTATACTCCTATCGCAGGTAATGATGGAGGAGAAAGTGGCGATGGAAAGAAGGTTTGGGACAACGAAGATGAGTCAGTAGCTTACAGCTGGAGTTTCTTTCATGTAATGTTTGCACTGGCAACACTCTACGTCATGATGACCCTCACCAATTGGTACAAGTGAGTATTAATGTTTGTCTGAATATTGTTCATTTTTACCATAGAACCATGTTTATTCAAGAAAACAAGTACAACCACTATGTACAGCAGCCACTGAAAAATTGAATAACTACTGAATAGTCAACATCTTTGGTGAACATAAATAGTTATTTACCTAACAAGTGCGGAAAGTAGTACTTTTCCGCACACGACGGTAGTTGCACGAACAACGCGGAGTGGAGTTCGGACAAACCGTTAAGGGCGGAAAAGACATTTTACGTAAGAGTTAGGTGCAATATTTTGTCCATCTTATTCATGAAAAAACAAGGTTTTTAATAAACAAGTTTTTATAATAATGCTACAAAATGACTAATAAGACAGAATAGTTACATAGATCATTTAGTTAGTCGTAAATATCCTCATTTTCAACAATACAAAAATCGTGCGGAAAAGTAAAAATCGTACGGAAAAGTAAAAATCGTGAGGGAAAGTAACTTTTCCGCACGATTTTAAATCGTAGGGAAAAGTACAACTTTCAAAACGAAAAATCGTGCGGAAAAGTTACTTTTCCGCACGCTCGTAGGAAAAATATATTTCGAAACTATTAGCGTCATTAGTGGAACTAAACTCAACAAATAAGTAATAGCTATATTCATGCCTTGTCCTCAATGATTTAAGTGTGTAGTTTCCCAGATTTTTTTTGTTACTTTGATTTTACAAAAAGATCTCTTGCGATAACTGTATATTTAACTTATATTTATTATTATGTAAGTAATGATGATGGAAGTGCATCGTAATGAAATCATTACGGTTGTAATGATCAGCATAACACTGAGTTCACAACGAGTTCAGCTGATGTATTGGCCTGGCCTCTATGTGTCCCCTCCTCCGGCCATATTTGGATGACTTGGACCTCTTATAAGTGTCTATTCCAAGTATATTTATGATCACATTTGAGATTATATTGAGTTTTCTATAAAGATTATTATCATTGTGGTGCTGTAGGTTTTTCGGGTTTTCCTGCAGCTGAAAAGTGAATACGCCACCAAAAATCAGTAAGTCGCCCCGGAGCGCCACGGCAAATAATAATAATAGCCGCCCTCTACCCTCACAGGCTATGCCTTTGGGTACACTCTACGATTGTTTATGAGCGAGTATTATTATTATTATTACTGTTATAAGTTTTATTTAATATATATCACTATTATTGTTATTGTTATTGAAATATTATAAATGTCGAAATTTTAAAATGAATAATGTTTTCAAATAAATGCTGCTTATGTAATATTCCAGTGTTAATATGTGTAAGCAAAGATCTTATATGTTATTTATTTGAACTTCTCAAGATAGTTTGCGCTACTTACTGTAATGAAATTCTTTCAACTGTAATGATCTTACATGAAAGCAACTCATATACAGTGTCCGGTATAAAGTTCGCAGCATATGGAAATTGATATCTCAAAAAAACTTATTCTTGCTAAAAAGCTCTGCTGAAAGTATGTACCATATGGGAAAAAAGTTTATCAATAGAGTATTGGAAAAAAACTCTGGGGAAAAGTTTCTGCATGTCCGATAACCTAAAAATCGATTTTGGCACATGTCACGTGATCGGTGGTATGGCAGCAAACTAAAATAAATTGATTGTAAGATAGCTAGATATCGAAAAAAGCTATTTGAAAATTTTGCTTCGATTTCAATATTATACTCGTGAACAAAGTTTGAAGAGATAATGCAAGAAAAATTAAATAGAATTTTTTTGAATATTTTTCTATCTTTATGAAAATATCAAATTTTTTCTTAAGAATAGCTGAAACATTTGTATTCCAATGATAATGACGAAATTTTCTCATTTTGTCAGGACCCTGACAGTTACATTGGTTCGTTATTTAATAGTTTTATCAGAATTCCACGACCACTGTGATGACAGAGCAATCCAAAAGTATCATGTTTTTCAGATTATAAGCAATTTTTGATGATAATCGTGCACGAGCGTTTCCCCCCGCACATAATCTTAAAAATAGTGTGTCAAATTGAAGAGGTTAGAGTTTTCCAGATTGTATGCGAAGAACACTCTTGTACAATTATCATCGAAACTTGATTATAAGTTGGAAAACAAAATGTAACCAATGTAACAGCCAGGGTTCTGACCAAATCCATTTTTTTAATTTAGTGCTCTCTGATGTGGAGAAAAGGAGAAAGTTTTGTCATTATTATCAAACTGGAAATATTTCTGTATAGTGAAGCTATTCATGGGGAAAAAATGCTATTTTCAATTTTCTCGCATTATCTCAAACTTTGTTCATGTGAATAAAATTGAATTCTAAGCTATTTTTCCAAATAACTTTTTTCGATATCTTGTCACCATACCAACAATCACCTGCCATGTGTCAAAATTGATTTTTAGGTTATCGGACATGTACAAAAATTTTCCATGAAAATGAATTTTTTTAACACTACGAATAACATTTTTTGATACAAATAAACCCCATTATGCTATTAATTTTCATTCTGGCATCATATCTTGGGGATAATTCAATTTTATTTACAATTTGTAGCAAGATTTTGCGAAATTCTGTCCCATATTTTAATAAATGTGATTTTCTGATGAACCGAGGTAGTTGAGGACATCCAGAGAGTGATAACATTATATCAGAGAATATACCATCCGTCTAGCATAGTATTCCTCATGTAGTACAGGGCGATGAGGAGAAAATGAACAAAAAAGTTGAAAAATTAAATTATTCATAGGTGGCTATGATACTCTGTTGTTTGCAATTCAGGTTTGGTATGAAGTAGAGGTTTTCATCAAGAATGATTTTTTTGACAATAATAAAAAAAGTTTTCTATATGCTGCTAACTTTATGCCGGACACTGTATATGTAAATTCAGTCCACTATTAACAGAAATAATAGTAATGATACAACAAGAAGTCTAACTCAATTCTGAACATAACCTCACTTTTGTCTCAGTTTGGGCTGCTCGCGCGTGTGACGTAGTAGAATGTGAGCGTGTAGACATTTGTCATCTATCAACCGCCATCTTTCGCCTTGCCAAAAAAAGGTATACAGGGTGTCTCAAAACACTCATCAATTAGGAGAAAAAACAACAGACATTATTTAAGAGAAAAAACATGGCGCCTGCTTGTCGAATGATATACCAGGTGTACCAACATATGATTTAAGCGAAAAAACATGGTCGCCTATGTCATTTGTCAAAGAAAACACGCGTCATTGGAGGTATGGGGGCCGTCATTTTCAACGTGCAATACCCATCGAACCGTTCAGTCTTCCGTCCGACCATCTCTCTGGAAACGAAAAATATACGTCAGGTGTGGGATTTGAACCCACGCTCCTCTTTACCGGGAATCGCAGTGTGGTCACTACGGCGCCGTAGACCGTTTCGAACAAGCTGACTTATAATTGTTTTCGGTTTTCGTGAGTCATAATCGTTAGCGTTCAGCGGTTTCGTTTTCGCTGACGCGTTTGTGAGCGTTTTTCGTTTTCGCTGACGCGTTTGTCAGCGTTTTTTATTTTCGCTGACGCCTTTGTCAGCGTGTGTGAGCGTTTGTCAGCGTTTATCACTTTTATCAGCGTTTGTCATCTTTTGTCATATTTTGTCATCGTTGGTCAGCGTTTGTCAGCGTTTGTCAGAGAAAGAGAGAGAGAGAGAGATTGACAAAGCTTTTTAAAAAATCTGGTTGTAGCCTTTAAAAATATGCAAAAAAATAAACGAGTTCACATAATTAAATACGAGAAAAAAAATGATTATTGAAAAATTGATTTTTCGACATTTGAGTTGAACAATTTCCGCTAGTTGACATTTAGCCGCAAATCGCAAAAAACCGTTTTCAACCCTGAAACTGCTTCCCCATTTCACCATTTTGAGTATTTTAGGGCGTGTTTTTTAATTCACCAAATTGGTGTGGTTGAGCTGGAATATCGTGGATGAATGGTGGGCTATTGATTTTACTTGATGAAGATCCATAGTAATTGTACAAAATAGACAAAAAATGATTCGATCTTCACAAACTTTATTTTAAATCATGACATTTTCCACTGAAACAGTAGTTTTTTTCAAGAAAAATTCGGAAGATCGAACTGTCTACTGTATCATATGCAAAAGCACACGATAGAACAGTAACATTCAATTTTCGGTAGGTAGTGGTAGTTTAATTCGATAATATTTCTAATTTGAAAACTTTACAAATTGTCGTTTGGTTCCTTATTGCATAACGGGGTTCAATTATTGTGTGCTTCAAACAGATGAAATTCTGTGAACTGATCTGAAAATTAAACATTGATTTAATACATTGATTTAATTTTTGTATCTTTCAGTCCTAAATCAAGCCTGGAAAATTTCAACTATAATGCTGGTTCCATGTGGGTAAAGGTTATTTCCAGCTGGCTGTGTTTGGTTTTGTACAGTTGGACCTTGATTGCACCTGTTGCTCTACGTGATCGTGAATTCAACTGAATTCAAATCAGTTTTTCCATCAAGCTGTCAATCATTGCAAGAGTTTTACACGTTAATATTTTGATATCTAGAAGTTCTATGATGTTGTAATGATAAATTGCTAATAGTATACTTATACTTATAATGTAACAAATTCAATAATATTCAAAACTTGGTGTACTCACAAAAATTATTGAAATATTCTCTGTCACCTCATTAACAACTATTCATTTATGCAGGGAAATGTTGTCAATTTATTAGTATAGTCCACCATTTCTTGTAAGTTGTTCGCTTGCTATTGTTGTACTTTAAGATGTTTATTGTTGATTTAGTTTAGGTTACATTTTGTTTCAGCTGTAAAATATTATGGGTAGTTTTTAAAGACTTGGAGATGAATGCTCTGGACACTAAGTAAATGTTCCTTTACTGGCATTCATTTTCCAAAAGAAAAAAATGTTTTACTTTCTTTCCAACTGCAATTATTCATTATGTGAATAGTTTTATATCTCTCATGAAAATGTTGAAATCATGTTTTTATTGGAATTACCCTCTTTTAATCTTTGGGAAAACGAACAGAGTTGACGTGAAGTGTGAATTTGATTGGATTTTATTTAAAATAACTACTGCCGCTTTGATTTTACTCACATTATTTTCTACTCTTAAATTTTATGTGATATATATACAGAATATGATTTCATTACATGTACTCTGAAGGTGAAAAAAAAGTAATGTGATAAAGTTTGTTCTTCTCATAGTAGATATTAATATAACCTATTGTCCAAATGTAATTGTATCTATAACAAATCAATAAAGGATCAAAAATATTAGCTTGTTTATTTCTGAAACCAATTTTTCAACAAAGAAATAAACTGAATATTAAATCAAATATAAAAATAGAAAATGAATAATTAGGTTAGGTTAGGTTAGGATAACTTTAATGTTGAAAAGGGGAACATTCTCCATGAAAATTGAAAAAAGAAAAATATGATTTATTTGTAATATCTAACAGAAAACAACTAATTCCCCTCACCTATCTCGCCTATCTCACTAGTGGGAACCACTTTGAAACATGTCATGTCTGCAGGTGGTAATTTCCAACCAATGGGGGGTAATCAATGCTTGATTGCAATTAGTACTTGCAATTATGTCATTGCACAAATGTATATCAGAAGTAGTTCACTCTAGGTGAAAGTGATAGATTGTGGAATAAACTGAAGAATTCTTTTGAGAAGAATATATTGACAACACTCAATAAATTGTAATGTCAAGTTACTTTTTTTTATAAACAAATCTCTATAAACATTCACTTCAACTGTTAATAATATTGAAAAACATATACAGTGAGATAACAGTCATTGCACGAACTCCAACAGGGTATTGTTTTCTGACAGATAATTGCCTCAAATTTTCCACTTTGTGGGATGGAGTTTTTCGACTGTGTTCTACCTGATTGGAAGTTATAAATGTTTTGATTGAGTCTATATCCACAAAATAATTGAAAGGGCTCTATACACAAATGCAAGCGTTCTTTAAATTAATTTCAACCAATTTGTTAATTAAGCTACAGTTTTACAAATGTATTTTCAATATTCAGAATAGTTCACCTAACAGAATTATATGGACAGTTCATTGTTACAGATTTGGTAGTTTTTCCCCCATAAAACGGAAAGTGTTGTGAATTTGTGCCTGCTTTCATGGATTCCTTCTCATATTCACTTCAGAAAGTATTCTGAGAGTCACACTTGTGGAATGTGTGGCGAAAGGTCTTTTGGGCTTGGGTCTCTAGTCCAACCAGCTCTTCCATATGCTGTCAAACTCACATTATTTACTTGGACTCCTATATTTGACGTCTTCTCAGGTAAAAGGTACTCAAACAGGAATTTGAGCGTCCCAGATGCCTGCCTTCTGCTTTCGTTGTGCGCCAAAATACTTCCCATTGCTCTAGATGACGGCTGGTTTGGTGGTGGCACACTTCAGGTATTTTGGGAAGTGTGGGTTCCACTTGGGAAGTGTTGTGATCTGATGGACTCTGCAGATTTTCGTTCCTCTGTGATTTATTCAAAGTCGATTGGAGAGTGTGAAGAATCTGTGTACTTGGTAGATTCACAACTTCATTTCCATCATCAAGCGCAGGTGGGGGGATGGTTGATTTTCTTCGCTGCTCTCAGATATCTGGGGGAGGTTTGATGTCTTACTGCCCCCGTGATCGTTAGAGGTTGGTGGGGGGAGGGTTGCATTTCCTCCCGTTCTACTTGTACTGAATTTCCTGCACCTTTGTTTGGGTCAACTGGTGGGAGAAGGAATGATCATCTCCCTTCGTACTCAAGACTCGCCCTAGGTTGCTCTAGGGCACTTCCTGGTTACTACCTGGAGAAGTCTTTCCGAACCCATCCATCCGTACTATCTGGACACTCATCGGCGGCGACGTTATGGAGTTCGTCTTCCAATTGATGGTCGTCCGTTTGGGAGTTTGACATCTTTATCAAGTGTGCGGTGGTATTGCGGAGAGTCTCTGGTTGTGACTGAGTCTGCGACTGCGACTCCACCCAGTCACAATATGGGGTTGAGATTGTTACCCTCGATCTCCTCTGGCTTTTCGAACGAAATGCTGGCTTTGGAGAGGATCGTCTTCATAAATCATCGTGGAGGTTTAGGGGTTATGGTACCCTAGGTTTGTTCAACTCATCTGGGTCACTGGATCTTTCCTTAGGGTTAGACAGTGTCAGGTCATTCAACACAACTCTGATCGATTTCCTTCTCGCACCGATCTACATCTCTTCTGAGTTGTATATTTGTAGGTTATGTTGCAGTACACTTTGAATGCGCTCACCTGGAGAAGATTCTGCATTGGTGAGGTCTATAGTGCTGCCATGGTCTTGTTCGGCAATCCAAGGTATCTCGTCTGACGGCGACTTGCCTTCAGAACTACCGTTGGAGGTGGGCAAAGATTTAGAGGTTATATTTACACCGGGGTTGTGTCTGACTGGGAGGGTAAACAGTGTCTATTTCACAAAAACGGGAATTATCTTTCAACACTATGTTCTGCTCAACATTAATTCTGGATGCCTTTTATGAATGTCTTCTCCTGCTGTTTTCTTTTGGTGGAGCTTATCACGGACCTCTTCGCTATTGAGCGGCTTCAATGGAAATATCTTACATATTAAATATGATTTGCTCCGAATTGAGAACACATTTAGGTAGGTAATTGCAAGTAAACTTGAAAATGATCTATGCTAAAATGTATATTTTCTATAATATACCTACACACAATATCATCTAAAACATTTATCACATCAAAATTTTATACAAGAATAATATCATCTCTATTAAATTGTGTGAAATTATGGAATTATTACACTAGTAGGTAGATTGGACTCAAGTTTGGAAAGTATAAAAAGTACTGGCTAGTCTCATAATTTTAAATAGGTACATTTACAAAGTTCATATTCAGTTCAACAAATGACCATTTGAATGAGTACTATTAGAGACGACAAAATGTCTCATGGCATCATTCAAGTCTCAATCACATATCAGCCTTGTATATAAAGTAATTAATGGAGAAATAGCTATGGTGTCGCGATCAAGTTTGGGAAGTATACAAATTACAGAGTAGTCTCGAAAGTAATAGTTTCCATCAACGACAAATGCAGTACAGGATATGTTCAGGGAGCCAAATCGTTGAGGAAACATGACCCATATTTCGTTGCGTTATTTGATTTGATTGTTTTATTAACTGTGCGCTGAAGTATTTTTGCCACTTTCTCTCCTATGAATTCAACCATGATCATCTCACTTTTTCTGTCGACAATAGAATTCTATGGTACACAGAATCCCACCCCTGCATCGGAAACTTTTCATCTGGGGTATACAGTATCGAAAAGTTTTCATCTTGGGTATGGTGGTTTTATGCGAGCGTGAAGAATAGATGTTAAGACAGTATTACAATTTCTCCTCTACTCGCTCGAGGAAGGGATATCGACGTGAGCTGTTAATTCGTCGGGCGAGGCAACAGGAGAGGCGCGCAGTAGTGCGTCTCTCTTATTTATGTGGTATCATCATATCATTGTGTTCCTTGTTGCTCTCGTAGATTTCTGTCTATATCCCAGATGAAAAGTTTCCGATACTGTAGACAGAATCGCAATTATATGATAATACCACATAAATAAGAGAGAACCACTACTGCGCGCATCTCCTGTTACCTCGCCCGACGAATTAACAGCTCTCGTCGGTATCCCTTCTTCGAGCGAGTAGAGCAGAAATTGTAATGCTCTCTCAACATTTAACAAGCTATTCTTTATGCTCTCATGAAACCACCATACACAAGATGAAAACTTTCCGATACTGTATAGTTAGAGAGCCACGGGTCTAAAACCGGATGAGAAGCTATATGTCTTTCATTTGGTGAGATAAGAGTCCATCCCTCGAAAACTGGAAATTCCAAATATTTTTGAAATCCAGAGCACTTCAGTAAGGAGGGAAATGTCTATCGACTTTTTCGACGATTTCTATACAGGGTGTAATCTAACCTCTTGCATTACCGTGAAGGACGAGTGTAAAATGCCATTTTATAACGAATGGCAGGTGTGAAAACTTAAAAAAAAATTGTGGAAATTTTAAATTGTGCTGGAAAATTCGTCGAAGTTTTGGAAACCGTTGTTCGCCGAATTTTTCACACCTGTCATTCTTTATAAAATGGTATTTTACACTCGTCCTTCACGGGAATGCAAGAGGTTAGATTACACCCTGTATGTCTTCCGTTATGATAATAATCCAGTACGATTGGGTTTTGAGACAAGAATCGATTGTAGCACCATCAAACTTGGTATGCTAGTAGTTGAAATTATGATAAACAAGAAAAAAAATTGTTTATCAAAATTCCAGGGGTGGAACATATTTTTTATTCGTTTAAAAATAAATAAATAAATTTTTGCTGTAATCTTGGAAAGTATATGATTTATCGAAAAAACAACTCAACAAGGTGAAAGACAATAGAAGCGAGTTAAATTATAACCTACATCATCATTCATACATGTGAAAGCATCATCGACTTCTAAATTTAAAGTGTTTGAGACATATAGAAGAAAAAGAAACGCATTTTTTTTAAATAACTGCCGGTCCATTCAATTCCACATTGTTACATCAAAAGGGTCTTGATTTCGAGTCACATTTTGCATCACATTTTGACGTCTCCAACTGACAATGGGGCACCGAATAGACGTTTATGCGATGATAATGGAAGTCGCATTGTGATCTGAAATATGAATGCGAAGCCAACTACCATCTCTGAGGCCATTCTGTGTTGACTTGGGAGACGATATGGTTTGAACACTGTCAAATTGAATGTTCTTCAACGTAGGCGGCTTAGAACATAATTAAGAAAGCAATACACAAAAGCTCATTTTATTTCAACGAAGTCATAGTTTGTTTTACTTATTTAATTAATGCTTCTTTTTTGTTTTGCTTCTTTATAGTCATGGCCGCCTTTGTTGAAGAATTTCTAATTTTGAGAACACTCCTCATTATAAAACATCTTGTATTTTCGATTTCTTTCGGAATTCTCCAAAACTTTTTACACGATTAACCTGATGATTAATCATTTTTCATCATGACAAAGTGAAAAGGACATGTTGCCATTTGAGAAATTGCAGTTGTGAGCATTTCTTTATGGGTACTATTTTGTTTTTACGAAATTTTTAAAAACTGTTGGAATAGATGGGTGTTGCAATTACTTGAGAACCTTAGTTTCCAACTGTATCGTACTTCTAAGTTTCCTCTTATAACTTCTGATGTCGTTTGTCAGTTGTGATGATTATTGTTTGAATTTCATGGCCAACTTTGTTCAATTGAACAATGAACTGTATCTCCGCCAATTTTCAACAAGCTTTCAATTTCGAAGAACAGTGTTATCACCAATTTCAGATAAACCGGAATTACTACTGAAAAAGGTGTAGTCAATTTCTAAACAAAATAATCAAACGTAAGACATACAGAAATCCTTGAAAACTTGATAGACATGTTAAAGTCTTTATAATATCAATTGCAGAACATAACAACTCATAGCGGCACTTTTGTTTGAACTGGAATAGGCAATACCTGATGTATCCCTGATAATGAGTTTCAGAACGAGTTTTTATGTTCTGCAATTCTTATTAGAAAGACTATACTTTCATACTGGATTGGCCCCTTTCCGATTTCTAAAATATTTGTCATTTGAGGTTTTTCGAGGGACGGACTCATCAAACGGAAGGCTTATGGCTTCTCATCGTGGTTTTAGATCAAAGGCTCTCTAATCAGTGAGAATAGCTCATCAGTGTAGAAGTTTTATTTACGAATCTGAAGAAGGGGAAGTTGAGAGTGAAAACGGAGATGACCTCTTTCAAAAAATATCTTTTCTGTACCAAAAACTGACTGGGCTCGACGTTGATAGTTTCTGATGTTTTTGAGATAGTGATGTCAGGTTTGTTGATCCATAAAAAGCTCACATGATATTGTGAATCTTCAATATCAGTTGGTCCATTAATATCGATATTTTGGATTATTTCTGTTGTGTGTATAAAAATTAATATAAAACTTATAAGTTATCTGTTGAAGCAAGTTTTTGACATTCATGAAAATAGTTCATATTTCTAATAGGAAATTCGGCCATGGCCATAACGGACTCCGGCCTATATCGCGAACTATTTCTCGAACTAGTCCTCATCATAGGGCACTCCAGTGAAACTACAGTGGTCATACTAGTCATCGTAGACCCCCTATGGTTGATTCCCCCACTCACTTTCGCTCCCCCGTCCATACAAGTTCTTTTGTACTGAAGCCCAGTTCCGTAAGGCAAAGGTTTTCCTCCTATCGCACCTTTGTGTCGTTCCGCCCTATCTTTGCATAATCCATAGCGCCCCATCAGGATGAAGAAATCCCTTCTGTACTGTTGAGTCAGGAGTGCGTAGAGGCACGGGTTGGCACAGCTATTGAGAGGATAGAAGAATACTAAGAGAATTTTTGTTTGTGTCACTGTGATGAGTGGGTAGCCTAGCAGAGCGGTGAGGCCGAAAAATGCAATCGGGGACCAGCAAGCAAAGTCGGTGAAAACCAGGAGAGCCATGCGTTTGGCTACTGTTAGATCACTGCGGACGGAAGTTGTGGAACCTGTTCGACCACCTGAAAATGAGAAAGATCGATTCAAAATAGGTTTGAAATTGGAATTCAGTCATAACTAATTCTATGGAAATGAAAACTAACTGTGGTCTCTTGAATAACATGGAACAAAACAAAGGATCGCCCACAGTTATTATGGAAATAGCTATTTGTATTGCAAGGGCGCTTTACTTCCATGTAATACATATGATTTTTTCTCCTTCACACTTAATGAACCTTTTTTTGGAAATTTAAAGCGGATCTCAACTGCTTTTGTTTAAAACGGACCTATACCTGCATGATCGAAAGTATACAAAATTAATTCATACCCATCTAAATTACTCTGATGGCGTAGTGGTATGCGACGCTGACTAGCAAACTGAAGGTACCGGGTTGGGTTCGTTCGCGGCAATCCGATTTTTTTTTCTAAGCAAGTTATTTTCCTTTTTTTGTTTCTTCTCTTAGAGATATAAATTATTGGATATTTGGACAGGTTATCCATTTGGGATTGACATTCAGTGTTAATTTTCTCATAGGCAATATTATGTGCCTATTTTGAATGAATTATCAATCGTTTTTGAAAACCTTTTTTTGCCCTTCACCGATTATTATTGTGCAGTAATTGTTCTCTAACTTTCGAATAATTCCTGTAATACCCATGTGATGCTCAAGTAATGTCCACTAATCCCTAGCTAATTCCTCTATTACCCGAGTAATACACCAGTAATACCTGTAATACCCACTAATTTTCAAGTAATGCCCCTAATTCCCAAGTAATACCCGAGTAACGCTACTAATTCCCGACTAATACCCGAGTAATGCCACAAATTCCCGAAACATGTACACAAAAATTCCCCAGCGGTTTCCCATTTCCCATAAAGGGGAAATTATGCCAGGAATTATCTCAGAAACCTCCACTTTTAGGTACATGAAACGTTATGACTTTCGGGTTGGGGATCAATGAGCCTAACTGGTGCCAAACGCTCAATATCCATTCACTTGTGGTCACAAGATGGAGCAGCCTGAACTCCGTAATATCGTGTGAAACCAGAGTAAACAAATATAACTGGAGATATGTGATTTCTAACGATTCGGAGTATTCGGACGAGGAACTGATGGCATCAAAGCTGCCTAGATTGACCCACCCTCTTTTTGTTTCTGTTAGAAATGAGTGTGTTAACACTTCGGAACCTCTCTGAGGTCAGACATTTTAAGATTCAGAAATGTCCCTGAAACATCAAAGCAATACTCAGCGGAATGTTTCAAATTGTACAGAAGTAAGTAGGATCCTGAAATCTTTCAATAACAATAAAATATTTAAAATATGTATAGTCGCATCATCAACTTGAAATGTCTCTCGAATGTTTCTGAAATAGTTACGAAACATTACTAATGAAACGTTTCCTTAAAACGTCTCTGAGGGCGGACATCTTTATTTTTCAATATATACCTGAAACAATATGGCAACATAAGTTGGAATGTTTCGAGCTTACAGATTATGTTTCAGCAATATTTCTGAAATCAAAAAATGTTTACTGGGAAGAAGCACTCGCAACAGTGTTCTTCATGAACATTAAACACATATACGTGTCAAATATGATCCAAGGTTCGACGCAGTATTAGCCCAGAAAATAGTTTACTTCTCTCAGATTTTTTCCTCGTTACCCTCTATACTTATTTATTTCGCGATTGGAGTGAACTGCTTACCTTCCCTTATAGACTTGTACATACTCCCATAACAAACGCAAATCAACGCAAACGCTGTGGCATTGAAAGCTAACAACGTAGACAAGTAAATAACATCCGCTTTTCCTTTGTTTTCCAGAGGCAAACATATACTCGTCCTGGAGTAGTTGCTGACTCCTATGAGTGGTAAGACGGCCATCAAAAGTGCACAAATCCAGCCAGCGAACATAACTCTGACCGCATTTCGTAGTTTCAGTCGTTTGTTCAGGTGTATAGCCCAGGTTATAGTATACCAGCGTTCCGTCGTGATCACGGCTAAGGTGTAGACAGAAAGGATGTTGCCGAAAATTGTGAGGAAACCCGCAACATTGCAGCCATTACCTGAAACAAATATTCTATTCTGAAAAAAGCCAGATGTTCATTGATGAAAAAAATTGGACCGAAGTTGTAAATGAGATGATAACTCTAAAACAAAGAAATTTACAACGGGAAGATGATCAAACAATTGAAGTTTCGCTCCGAACTTTAAAGTGTTCAAAATGTTAGGTCTTTTACCTACTAGTATATTATAATATAAAAAGTGCTCTACGCCTTTTTAGTAACGAGTATTTTCAGTACGAGTACAAAGTAGTAATTCAGGGCAGGTCGGATCTATGCCTGTATTTTTAGCTTGGGTTTTCGTATTGAATTCTACCAAGTTGTTGGATCTTCATTCTAGAATGTTTGCTAAGTTCTTATTCAAATCGTTCCCGTTCTTTACGTTCAACCAACACTTGCAGAAATCTATCTAAGAGATAGTAATCCAGTACGATTGGGTTTTGAGACGAGGAGCAATTGTAGCACCATCAAACTTGGTATGCTAGTAGTTGGAACCATGATAAACACGAAAAAAAATTTTTTTTACCAAAATTCCAGGGGTGAAACATATTTTTTTTTTCGTTAAAAAATAAATAAATAGATTTTTGCTGCAATCTTGGAAAGTATATGATTTATCGAAAAAAACAACTCAACAAAGTGAAAAACAATTAAAGTTTTCTCAAAAATTATTCCTAGTAATTTCTTATGAAATGCGCTAGTTTTCTTAAAAAACGTGATTGAACGCCGACATCAAATTTCAGGTTTACGCTTATCCGCCACTGGCTAACTCTGCTAAAAATGATCGGAGAAGGAAAAAAAGTTCACATCGTTTCTGAAGACTCCTACCTTCTCATGCGAGTATTTGAGTACCTAAAATGTGTTTTGTCGCACATCACGGAGATGTTTGCGGATGATCCGAAAATCATGAATAATTTAGTAAATATGGAATTATTATACTGAAGCAGCAACCCGTACCCTCTTTGGATTATATACAACAATTTTAAAGTGGTGTGACAGGTCCCACTTATACATGCCAAAAAAAAAATTGTTGCTTTACTCCTGCCTCATATTCAACCTACCCATAAAACCGACATTCTCTTCAGTATATGTTGAAAATAATCGCTTAATCATATCCTGCGTATATGTTTAATAACACTGTTGTGAAGAGCAAACCTCAAGCTTGAAATCACATACTTAATTTTTCATGTAGGATGTGTATGAGCGATTAATTTTAACATTTACTGAAGAAACTGCAGGGATTATGGGTGAGTTAAAAACTGAGGCAAGAGTAAAACCCAGTTTTTTCTTTGGAAGACTTGTCTCACTAGTATGAAATCGTTGCATATGGTCCAAAGAGGGTACTGATTCCTGCTTCAGTATAATTATTTCATTTCAACTGAAATATCCATGACTTTCAGATCCTCCGTAAATATCATAGAAGGGTTATATGAAGTGGAACCAAACATATTTTAGGTATTCACATGTTATATTTGCATGAGGAAGTAGAAGTCTTGAGAAACTATAAAGGGTGTTCCATATAAAACTCCAAGGGCAAATATCTGGAAAATGAAATATGTTATCCATATTTCGTGAAGGCAGATTATTTTGATTTCAAAGAGTCCTTTTATTCACATAGAGATCCATCACTAGACGTCATTCGTTAGGGCGTCGCGATACCGACGCCAATTTTTTTAAATGGCATCCCATATTTTTCAATGCTATTTTAAATTCTGTATCGAATTCTGAATTCATAGTTTCCCTGGAATACACATGCACCACAGTAACTTTATTGCATATTATAAAGAGGGCCATGAAAGCGTCAAAATAAATGTAATAATACGAGTATTCATCGATCTGCCAGAAAACCTCTCAGATTTTAGTTTATTCAGTTTTGGGCTGGTTTTTGGTGAAATTGAAAAATGGTTCAATTTTCGAATGCAGAAAAGTTGGATATGATATGTATTTATGGCGAGGCAAGAAGGAATGTGACAGCAGTGAGAATATACGCTAATCGGTATCCTTATAGAAGATTGCTGTCAGACAAAACATTCACTAGCTTAGCCAAATCTTTAGCACAAAATGGATGTTTTAATGAACGGAAGCGAAAAAACAAAAAACGGCTACAGATGAGAATCACACTGTTGCAGTGCTCTAGGTCAAATGGTACTGGAACCACATAGTTCTACCAGACAAGTAGCAATAGATTGGGATATTTCGAAATCATCAATACAACGTATTTTATCAAAAAACAAATTCCATCCCTACAAAATTCATTTGGTTCAAGGTGATAATATTTCTGTTTTATTTTTCCCAACTATAGTCTATTCTAATATTTAGGAGATGCTGATAGGAGATTGAACTTCATTGCATGGTTGTCCATCCGTATTTATGATGATAATCAATTTCTGAACGAAATATTATGGAGTGATGAAAGCTGTTTTCATAATAACGGTATAATAAATAAAAAAATTGTCACTACTGGTCTGATGTGAACCCTCCTTGGATTCAAGAAACGAAACATCAGTCTGTGTAGGGGGTTAATGTTTGGTGCGGAATCATCGATGGTTATTTGATAAGGCCTCATTTTTTGGAAGGAATTCCCAATGGAGAGAGGTACTTGCTTTTCCTCCAACATGTGTTGCCGAATCTCTTGGAGAATTTATCAATACAAACTCGACGAAATATGTGGTTTCAACAAGATGGGGCACCTCCGCATAATAATCGAATAGTTACCCAGTATTTGGATGACACTTTTAATGAGAAGTGGATTGGAAATAAAGGTCCAACACCATGGCCAGCTCGAAGTCCAGATATGACTCCACTGGATTTCTTTTTGTGGGGATATATTAAAGACTTAGTTTACATGCGACGTCCACAAAATGTAGAGGATCTAAAAAATAGTATCACAAATGTTTGTGCTTCCATTTCCCGAGCGACGCTTTTAGCTGTTACGAATCAAGAAATAATTAAAAGATACAATATGTGTATTCTAAATGAAGGAAAGCAATTCGAACACTTATTAAAATAATTCATTTTATCACTTTCATTTTTTTGTTACTATCATCGAGTTTTGGTCACAGTAAAATATTTTTGGTGATTTGAAACATTTATTTTAGTTTGTATTGACTGCGTATACAGAAACAAACAACTAGAAGAAACTGAACAGGCTATGCAATTATAACCGATAGATCGGTTTGATCAAACTCGTGTTATTGCTTTTTATTTTGACTCATTCATGGCCCTTTTGATATGCATTAAAATTGCCATTTTTCATTAGTATTCAAGGAAAACTACAAGTGTGCTATATGGCTGTATTCAGAATTTGATGCAGAATCTAAAATCACATTGAAATATCTGTGAATAACAGGACCCTTCGACATCAAAATAATCTGCCTCGACGAAATAAGGATAACATATTTCATTTTCCAGATATTTGCCCTCGGAGTGTTATAAGGGACACCCTGTATATACTTTTTCTTTTCCTTCTACTACAATTTTTAGCAAAGTGTGCCGAGTATCAAAGTGCCACGATTCGTTCTTCACTTGTGGCTTACATTTGTCTGTGGTTACTGTACTATATATAGGTAAATGGTAAGGAACAAAACTAGGGGAAGGGGAGCAAGCCATAAGATGGAAGTTTGGCGAGGATTTCCTGGTGCCAAACGATATCAAACGCTTTGGAATTATCTACTGCGAGTTTCACCAGATAGCCATGTTTCAATAGATAGCTGTTACATGCATGAGACATAAGCAAGCATTTCACCAGTTGATTTCTGATGACGGAAACAGTATTGTCTATCATTCACAATTCCTGAACGTTCTAGAAACTAAATGAGCTGGATGTGCTTTTTACATGGATGTGCTTTTTACATGACCTTCGAAATAATAGCTAGCAGTGCGATAGGTCTGTGATTGCTCAGTAGGGTATTTTTCCATGTTTTTGGGGACTGGTTACACTCTTGCTATATTCCTGATGGTCGGAAATACACCAAAATCATAAAAGAGGTTGGATAACTTGCAAAGAAATGGTGTTAGTCGGATTTACCATCTTTAATGGTGTTGAACCCCACCAACATGCTTCTGATAGTTCGTTGGCGAAAAGTAATCTCAGGCAGATTACTGTCAATGGGTGCGATGTTCCAAGGTGGAAGGAAAGAACATATTTTATTTCTATTCCAAAGAAAATTCCGAATTTGATTTCTGAATTCCGACTAAGATATCAGAATCCCAACTTAGATCTTGGTATTCCGATTAAGATCTCGGAATTCCGACTTAGATTTTGGAATTACGTCTCAGATGAAGAACGCTTTGGGAAATGCTGAATCTTTCTAATAGTTTCGAAAGGAACTATGATGCAATTTCTCAACTGCTCTTCAGTATGAATTGTTGTCCTGTAGACCAATGTTTTCAGCTGACCCCACAGAAAATAACCTAAACCATCGAGGTCCGGAGACCTAGATGCCCATGTCTGTGGTCTTCCGCGAAATATTCAGCAATTATTGTAATTTTTGCTCGAATAAGTGCGCTGGTGCCCCGTAGACCTTAAACCACAGTCGATTTCAAATGGGACCATCTTCCATCAACGCTGGAAATTATTGTAGTATTCAACCTCGCACGAAGAGAATAAGTCCCAATTAAATAATCACCGCATATCCAGACCACACGTTAACGAAAATCAGCTTCTGGTAGAGGGGTTCCAAGATTGCATGATTCAAAATGTTCCCATTTTTTCGTGTACCTAATCTGGCATTTTCCTCAACTAAATTCAAAACGCTACCTGAATTTCTGGTGGTCTTACAGTACATGGCAGTCCTTTTAGATGATTTGGTTCAAAACTTTCTTTTCAGTACAACATTCTATGAATGCTTGAAGATGTTAGTGTATCCGGAATGTCAATTCAGGAAGCGGTCTTCATACAACCACCTGACTTCCAATGCGTTACCAGCAGCAAGCCCACATATGTAATGCCTAGGTATCTGCAAACTTAGAATCCGTAAAATGGACAAAGTTTTTTTTGATAATAGTTATAACCTTGATGGCTCAAATACCTGAAAACTTGGTAGACCACTGGCAAATATGTCTTGATTCTGAATCATACTAGTTGTTCTTTTCCTGATGAATGTTTTTGCAACATTCTGCCACAGTTAGTATAGTTGAGGTTTGGTAGTAAGAATTCAGGTCCCGTGTTTCCATTTTTTACACGCTTTATGTTAGCTTCACTTGTTTGTATGTCTGTAACTGACTCCTTAAGTCGTGATTTTTTTTCAGCCATTTCCAGACGTCCGAATGATTTGAAATTTGGCAGGTGTTCATATTTCTGGTGAAAATGCAATATAACATTTTTTTTGTTATAAAAAAACAAAATGGCAGCTCCAAGATGTGGGGCAAGATTTGTGATAATGGTCTGATTCCATTCAAAATTGGTATATAAGGGTTTTCAGAGTCAGAGATTATGATTTTTTCATCAAAATTCATGAGTTCAAAATAGCGACTATAAGATGGCGGACGAGATTTGTGATTATGGTCAGATTCGATTCAAAATTGGTATGTGAGTTTTTTTAGGTCGTATATTTCGAATTTTCTGTCAAAATTCATTAATTAAAGATAGCGGCTCCAAGATGTCATTATGGTCTGATTCGATTCAAAATTAGTGTGTGAGGGTTTTCGGGGTCAGAGATTATGAATTTTTTTTAAAAATTTATGAATTCAAGATGGCGGCTCCAAGATGTCGGACGAGATTTGTGATAATGGTCCGATTCCATTCAAAATTGGTATATAAGGGTTTTAGGAGTCAGAGATTATGATTTTTTCATCAAAATTCATGAATTCAAAATGGCGGCTCCAAGATGGCAGACGAGATTTGTGATTATGGTCAGATTCGATTCAAAATTGGTATGTGAGGTTTTTTTAGGTCGTATAATAATATTTCGAAATTTCTGTCAAAATTCATAAAATAAAGATAGTTGCTCCGAAATGTCATTATAATCTGATTCGATTCAAAATTAGTGTGTGAGGGTTTTCGGGGTCAGAGATTATGAATTTTTCGTAAAAATTTATGAATTCAAGATGGTGGCTCCAAGATGGCGAACGAGATTTGTGATTATGGTCAGATTCGATTCAAAATTGGTATGTGAGTTTTTTTAGGTCGTATATTTCGAATTTTCTGTCAAAATTCATTAATTAAAGATAGCGGCTCCAAGATGTCATTATGGTCTGATTCGATTCAAAATTAGTGTGTGAGGGTTTTCGGGGTCAGAGATTATGAATTTTTGTAAAAATTTATGAATTCAAGATGGAGGCCCAAGATGATGAGAATTGTGATTATGGTCAGATTTGATTCAAAATTGGTATGGTTTTCGGGGTCGGAGATTTCGATTTTTTAGTCAAAAAAATAATAGTTTAAAAAAACTAAAGAACACGCTTCAACCTGGCTTGTGCCGGGGAAGTAGTTGTTTTCTGTTAGATATTACAAATAAATCACATTTTTCAATTTTCATGGAGAATGTTACCCTTTTCAACTTGGTAGTATGGTTTTGAAAAATGCAGTTGATCATTACCGTAGCAACAAAATAATAATGACTGACAGATATCTGACATGAAATTAGTTAACATTTCAATTTTTGAAAGTTTGCATGGTTTTTGGTCGAAATTATAGTAATAAACATGGAAAAGAGCAGCGAGAGTGAGTTTGAAAATGTGCCTTGTGAAATTACCATTCCAGCAGCTGCTGCTACAGCTTAATTATTGCTTGAAAAATCAAAGTCCAGGTACGAAAACATTTATGATTTGTTCACGACATGGATGGATATAAAGAAATGCAAAACAATTACAGAGGATGTAATTTTGGCTTATTTGGCGCAAAAATCTGAAACTGTGAAATCCTCTACCCTATGGAGCATGTTTCTTATGTTGAAAAGTACCAGTTTAGTGAAGAAAAATTCAAACAGCCACTTTCCCAAAGGTTATCGCATTTCTTAAAAGGAAGAATGTTGGTTATAAAGCGAAGAAATCAGAAGTCTTCAGCAGCGAGCTATCTAAGCTTAAGCTGATTTCAACATAATATTACGATTGTAGGATATAAAAGTACCAACTCAATTTGCTTTATTTTCAGGTAGCAACAATTATTGGGATAGCCGGTGCGTGTGGACGGGAAGAACTAGCAAAAATGTCGATTGATCTAATAAACGACAAGGAGACATGTTGTTTGTGAAAATATCAGATTCCAAAACACACATTGAGAGAACTTTTGTTGTTATTGGGCAAGAAAACCTGCTGTTGTATAGGCAATATGTATCTTTACGGCCATCCCATACTCCACATAACAGATTATTCGTGTATTACAAAAAAGGAAAATGTACGATTCAGCCTGTACGCAACACGTCCGAAAATAGTTTTTTTGGATTCGCAGACTTCCACTCATCTAAAAAAACAGAATTTTCCGGACTTGTTACGTAAATTACTATTCAGGATATGTTTTTGTATTACATTCAGACATATATTTATTAACTACGAATATTGATAATAAGGATAGCCAGCTGAAGCCGAAACAAATGAGCGCAGCTGGCAACGCTGAACTTCTGCACATGCGCCAAAATAAAAGTGAAAGATAACGGTCAAGAACGACTCTTTTGGTGTTGTTTCTCTCTTACGTCTCTCGTTGCAACCCAAAGTAGAAAAGATCGTATGTCGTATTTAACTTATTGCGCCTTTATTCAAAAAACAGACTTTTGTATTCTCTACTTTTGTAGCTCTGTTTTCTTGACTTTGTGTGTTTTTGTCGATGTATTAAGATTTTTCCTCGTTCTTCTTGTTTCTCATTATTGTTCATAATTGTTTTTTCGGTTCCGTATTGAGTGTTTGTGTTTCGTTATCGATAGTGTAAAGTTTGTAGTTGTTCAGACTCGGTTAGTAGTATTCGTAATTATTCAAGTTCGAGACTAGTTCCTAGTTTTTAGTTGTATAGTATTAGTAATTTGAGTTCAAGACTCTCGTGGCTATGTCCGCGAAAAAACAAATTTGTTTTCTATGTGACTCCAGTTCATATCATCAGTAACATATTTATCACAGGGATAGGTGTTGGTTCCATGTTCAATGTTTATTTGCCATTTCAGTTTTCCCAAGAATTCATTGATGAGATCATAGTGGATGAAAGTATGTCATCTTCAAGCAGCTAAGACGTTCATAATCTGAGGATATGTGATAGACATTTCTCAAGGAGAGATATGTATTCTGGGTACAGCGGGAGAACACTTTTGAGAACTGGTGCACTACCCTCACCCAACATTGCATGTTTGTATCTACTTCCAGGATATAATTCTCTTCAAGGAAGGCAGTCAGTACCTGTTGGTGAGTTCTATATCATAGTTTTCACAGCAGAAGTCTGTGGGAAACTTTGCTCTGAGATGAAATTTATTTCATTTACCGATAGGTGAGATCAATTTATTAATTATTTATTCTTGCATTACCTTGCCTCATGTTTACATGAACTAGGGAACTAGGCGTAACACTCAAGATTATTGAAAATATTGTTAGCTGTAACATATTTGCTATGACAGCTGTAGGGAACTTCTAAAAAACCTACAGCACTACCCAGGAAAGGTCGGTGTATGCCAAGCAAACACCACATGCTAGTATTGGTATCTTGAGCAACCCACATATACCTGCTTGTGCTCTCCTTATTACCATGCTCAGCAATAAAATGGGAATCTCATGTACAACTCTGTTGCATTCCAGAAAAGCAAAAGTAACAAACGAGTTGTACCTAGGCTGTACTGAGCTTCCCATTTACATTTCTGGAAGCACCTCAGGTACCTGAAACCACCAAGCAGAGTTGGCCTAAAATCAGTGCAAGATACAATATAATAATAATAATAATAATAATCTTTATTCAAATAGGCAAATCTAATATACACAAGTTCTGTTACAATTACAGAAAAAAAATGCATGTTCTATTAAATTAAACTAATTTTATTTGATAAATGTTATGGTAGTATAACAGCCGCATGCATAGTCATTCTCGAGCGACTCTCCAGATGTGCGCCGTTTGCTGGCCTATGCATTTGAAATCGTTTTAAATGGTGTAGAGAACGGCACACCTCTGGAGAGTCACTCGAGTGACTATGCATCAGGCTATATAAGTTTCTTAGTAAAATTCTGATTATAAAAAGAATCTATAGCTCTCTTCATGTTTTCAAAATGATTGAAATTTTCACTGCAAATTCAATATTCATGATATAATTGCATAATGGTGAAAAAAATCTGTTGATGTGATATTTATTTATTCTGAATATATACATATAGTCTTATAGTGGCCTTGCAATGGAGGGATAAAATATTGTAATTTTTAAGAAAATTGCTTCCTCAGAAAACGAAAATTATTTTTTGTTTTCATTGTGTAAAAAAACTAATGTGAGATGATTCGTTGCTTCACTTTTTCATGTTGAAGGGTGAACTGGAGTCATAATGTGAACAAAAATAGAATGAAACAATGTATTGTGCGAAATTCATTATTTTTTTGGGTAAAGTAGATTATCTTTTTAGAAATCATTCCTGGCACTTAAATGCATGGAAGTTTAGAATTTAATATATTTGAATTTTATTTGCAGGATAATGTTCCTGAGAATTGCAAATTTTTATTTGAAAGATCAAAAGGAAGAAGAAATAAGTATTCCCCGGAGCTGAGGCAATTTGCAGTAACCCTTCAGTTTTACTCCACAAGAGCCTACAATTATGTAAGAAAAACGTTTGGAAAATTAATGCCTCATACAAGTACCATAAGGACAGTGTAATTGATAGAAATCCCGGTTTTTCTGCAGAAGCTTTGAAATCATTGCAATCAAAAAACGAGAAGAGCCAGGTTCTTCTCAATATTGTTGTAGACGAAATGTCAATTCGTTCACAAATGATTTATAATAATGGTGAATTCCATGGGGGGGTTGATTTGGGCACAAGACTGAAAAATGATTGTGTCCAGCAAGCAACCAACACTCTTGTTTTTATGGCGGAAACTCCCCATCAGGTATTGCTTCATAAATGGTTTTGATGCACCAGAGAGATCGAATCTTTTCCTGAAATGTTTGGAGTTAATTCATCAAACTGGATGTATGGTAACATCAATAACTTTTGATGGGACTCGAGTCAATTTGAAAATGTTTGAAGAATTGGGGGCACATTTTGAATATTGCAAAGAGTTTCATCCTTTCTTTCTGAACCCATTCATTGTTTAATTACTTAATGTTCGGTTTTGAATTCAGATACGAATAACGATAGTTTCAATAAATTTTTTTTCTCAACAACCGATACAAAATTTGTCAATTCTGAAATCAAATTTGATAACAGAATGGTAACATTCTCACTCTTGATATTGAACAAATATTCTACAACACTTGCTGTTTTATGCATTTTGCTTGTATTTCATTCAATCACTTGTTAAAGAATATTATTCAACACTGTTGTAGCAATAATAACGTTATCCTCGATTGGCATCATAATGATAAGATGTGAATTAAATAATAAATATGATTTATGATTATATAATAATTTTTCGTTGGCTTTCCATTGATTATATGTGACATTTGTGGTTGTGGAGAAAGCACAGTCTGTCATTCGGTTAGATTGAAAATTTGATACGAGTGGGTAGTTCTGAGCGCCAACTGAAAGTGAGCGTGAGGAATGTTGTTACAGAATATACTAATTAGTTCTAAAAATATTGTATCCAAAAAATATGTAAATGTAAAGCAAGTGCTCAACATCAACAGTAAGTGATGAATAACACTTCATTCACAATCTATGTAACAAACATGTATTGAGTTAAAATAAAGCATATTGTAATCATCATTGTTTTATTTGAAAATCTTTGTGTACCAAGACATAAGTTATCTTATTGACACAAATACAGGGTGAACAGAGTCTTGTCTTTTCAGGTAATTTTCATGAAGGAGTTTGATAATAACAAGCATTCATAATAAAGTCTGAAATATTTAAGTAACCTGCAAGATAAAAGTCACTTCATAATGCTTCTTTCAGCCTTTACCAACAGTCTGATATAAATTCTCACATTCCCACTAACGAAATGAATTCTCACAGAAACAAAGTGCCAGAACAAAGATAATCGAAAAGGCTAGTGAGCTAAACTGAGACGAGAAAAACTTGAAATTGGTAACAGCACCCCTCACTGGGCAACTGCCCTCTAAGATATCACATCAAAAATTGGGCAAAATCTTACGAAGTTTTGGAGTCCTGGGCCTCTACTAAAAAAAGATTAATAGGTTGAAGTGCATGTGAGGCCTCGTTAGCTTGTACAACCCCCCTGAAATCTATAGTGGGTATCCTTGGTTATATAAATTTGTATCATTTATCATTATAATAAATACATTGAACAAGAGACTTTTGGAATAAAATCAATGATCCAATAGGAGTTAAATATTTACCAATACACTTATGTTGATCTGAGAGTTTATGTTTAGAAAAGCTGGAAGATAACCCATATATGATTCTTCTAAAATACATAAACTAAAGGATCCTGCTGGATGATTACAAAATTTAATTGTGTGAATTCCTATCTGAACAAAATAGTATTTTTTTAGTTATTATCTTTATATGATTCCAGAAATCAGACACAAAGTTCAATCTAGCAAAATATTGGAAAGTTTGGGATAATTTTAAATTCCTACCATATTTTAATCTTGATTGATTCATTCCTTTCAATCTCAAAGAAACATTCCTGCATCAGATCACACTATCACAGCTAAGTATAAAAAATTATATTTTTCAATTTTCATGGAGAATGTTCCCCTTTTCAATACTTCATGTATTCAATCATCAATATAATATACATATTCAAATTCTCGGATATTTCCCAACCCAACTGACAATAATACTTATTATTAAAAAAAAAACATAACCTTTAAACTCATGAGTCATCAAATTGACACATTTGAAAATTTGAATTTCGCGCATGTGCTCTTGATCACCGCTGCCTATTTGACAAAGACAGACATATAAAATTGGCTTCACTTTGTTAACATGGGCTCTTATGGCGTATGGTCAATATTGGTATTAATACATATATGCATTCAGACTATTCAAGTGTTTGTCGTTGCCACCGCCCCATGATATAATTCCGTAATTTAGTTTTGATTATACTAATCCATAGTAAATTCTTTTGAGCTGTGGGGTTTCGAGGAATTCTTTTAATAATTTGAAACGTGCTAGGAATCCGCGCAATTTTCCAGTTAAATGTGACATATAGACCGTCAGCTAGTGACAGATTTAGTGTTGAGGCCATGAAATAAAGGTTTAGCTGAGTAACAGATCAAACGTGTTTTATTCTGAAAGTGTTACAGGAGAATTATAGAAAAATTGAAAAACTTGTAATTGCAATGGCAATGGCGGTACACTATACATTTACGTCTCTTAACAACTGTCAAAAAAAAATCAAAGTTCCAAAAGTATCAACCTAACCTTTTTTCTTCTTCTCATTAGTTCTGTAAGATCATTAACCAAGATGGTTCTTTTAAACTGAGAAAAACCCTATTCTAATATTTAGGTGCCCCATTTTCGCATACAACCCTCGAATAGGGTTGAAAAGTATATACATTTGGAGTAAAATGAAGATATTTTTACGAGTGGCTCCTGGGGATAACATACCGAGAATTCGATTTTTCAGAACAGTGCTTATTTGTTTTCCTCGTGTTTCTATTTACGGTACGAAACTACAGAGGGTGATTCGTTAAGTCGCCTTAAGGAAAAAAATTCCTATGAACATATGTCCGGAGTTGCTTCGTTTCTGAGATTCAAAGGCGTTTGAAAAAAAAAATCAATGCCCTGTATCTCAGAAAAGAAGCAACTCCGAACTTTTTTTCTCAAAACGACTTAACGAATCACCCTCTGTAGTTTCGTACCGTAAATAGAAACACGAGGGAAACAAATAAGCCCTGTTCTGAAAAATCGAATTCTCGGTATGTTATCCCCAGGAGCCACTCGTAAAAATATCTTCATTTTACTCCAAATCGATATAATTTTCAACCCTATTCGAGGCTGGTATGTGAAAATGGGGCACCTAAATCTGTCACTAGCTGACGGTCTAATACGTAGATCCTGTTTCATATGTCGATCTAAAATCAATGCTTGAACAAACTTGCTTATGTACTAACATGAAGCATTCCATTTAACAAAAGCTATCGATTCTCTAGGTTTTGTTGTCTAGTTTACTTTCGTTACTGAATCATCTTCCTAGCTCTCATAGAGCTCAAACAATCGGACTCTGATCCACATTGCCCCACCATGTATATAATCTTGTTCTTAGTTATCTATAAAAAAGACTTCTAACATCAACTAACCTTCTTGCCAGTCTATAGCAGAGTTGAAGTAGGCCCCAATAGAACATGCATCAACTGTAGCAATCAGTAATAAGTGGATTCCGATACACAAGTCAGCGATGGCTAGATTACACATGAGAAACTTGGAGACTGTTAATCGAAAATGGGATGTTGAGATAACTATCACTACGAAAAGGTTGCCAATCACTGCCGACAAGGAGATGAACCATACTGGAATTCGCAAGGACCAGTTGCCCATCAAGTCTTCACAAGGATTGAAAGCATCTGGAGGTGGATGACACGTGACCTGAAACGTAAAGCGATGGTATGATATGAGGTAAA
Organism: Chrysolina haemoptera; assembly: GCA_958298965.1. Classification (NCBI taxonomy): domain Eukaryota; kingdom Metazoa; phylum Arthropoda; class Insecta; order Coleoptera; family Chrysomelidae; genus Chrysolina; species Chrysolina haemoptera. Next base: position 17,685,439 of record OY282602.1, on the reverse strand, counting down.
TAGGTTCTTGAAGATAACTGAAAACGATTGAGTTCCCACCCACCGTATAACTGTCCAACACCTCTCAAACGCCGTAGTTTATGGGTAAAAATACTAACATCAAAATTCTAGGAAGAAGCGGTCTCCCGATATGCAGTGAAACACATGTCTTCTCGGTAGCTCAGTTGGTAGAGCACTGTATCGGCAATCCGGAAGTCTTCTGCTCGAAGACAATCTTTTTTCTAGCATTTTAACACCTGTCTGTATGCCACTATAGACCAGGATCTCACGCCTATTTTCAAAAATGAATAACAACAGACTAAATCTGAGTAGCTTCATTTTGCCCAACTTTTTCCTCTACGAAATTTCTCGATAGTGGTAGCCAATAAACTGCGCAGGCATCAAATATGTCGATTTGGTGAGTGCAAAAAAGTCATTGATAACAGTTATTTTCTTACTTGAACTTCGAGATAATTCGCCAAAGTACTCGAAAAAACTTTTGTCTTACAAATGGTAGGACGGAAGAGTCCCCCCACTCCCAATATGTACCAATGACGTGGTCATAAGAAATCATCAGTACCCAGTGGATTTTTCTACCGTTGCTTGCTTTATATTTGTTTAATTATTATTACAATTATATACAAGCATGGTGTCAAATGACCCCACCCAGCATGAAACATATTCAAAACGATGCTACTATATGAAAAAATATCTTTGGGCACTATGTCGTCAATTCCTGGGTGGTGCATTTGACTATAATAATAATAATAATAATGATTTTTCATAGGTTATCTGAAAATTCAATTTTAGGTGAGAGTTTGAGTATATCCCTAAATAATTGATTTGTTTCACACATTGGATTTGAAGTCGTTCGCATGAAAAGTTATCATTGGTTATCATTGGTTATCATTAAATCAGCAGGTGATGGCAAATTTGTAGTAACACAAGTAAAGGGCATATAGTAGGTTTTGGATATATTTACTGTCAGAACTTTACTTTTGAGATAATGGAAAATTTTGCTTATTTCCCTTTCCGCTATTTGTTTCAATGCTTGCCAAGTGTTTGCAGTGAAATTATTATAAATAATACTGGCCCCAAGACAGTACCCTGCGGCACTCCATATTCGAGAACTCGTTTTTCATTTAGTTGTTCGTTTATTTTCACTATCTGATTTCGATTTGACAGATAGATAGATAGATATTTATTTGACATTAAAGTGTTATAAGAAACACAAGGTAAAACTATAACATAATGAAATATAAAATATAAAAAATACAAAAAATAGTGTACATATACAGTGACCGCCAAAAAGTATGTTCCATATGGAAAAAAAGTTTATTATTAGAGTATTGGACTAAAAATCGATTTTGACACATGTCACGTGATCGCTGGTATGGCGGTAAAATGAAAAAAATTACTATGAATATGAATGAAAGTCGGGTAATATGGCAATATATCGAAAAAAGTTTGTTGAAAAATGGCTTAAAATTCAATTTTATACACATATACAAAGTTTGAGAAAATAATGTGAGAATATTGAAAAGAGCAATTTTTTTCAAATATTTTTCTAGCTGTAGAAAAATATCAAATTATTTTCTTATGAATAGCTTGACTATACTGAAATTTTTGTGTTCCGATGATGATAACAAAACTTTCTCATTTTCTCCACAACAGAGAGCACTTAATTGAAAAAATTTAATTTTGTCAGAACCCTTGCTGTTACATTGTTTCGTATCTAACAGTTATATCACAATTCCACTCTTATTGCGATGATAGGGAAATCCAAAAATATCGTGTTTTTCCGATTATAATCAATTTTTGATGATAATCGTGCACGAACGTTTCACTTCGCACATAACCTTAAAAATAGTGCGTCAAATTAAAGAGGCTAGAGTTTTCAACATTGCATGCGAAGTGAAACGCTCTGGCACGATTATCACCGAAACTTGATTATACTTAATCTGGAAAACACCATGTTTCTGGAGTATCATGTCATCAAAATGGTAGTGGAATTCTGATATAACTGTTAGATACGAACCAATGTAACAGCCAGGGTTTTAACAAAATCCAGTTTTTTTTAATTTAGTGCTCACTGGTGTAGAGAAAATGAGAAAGTTTTGTAATTATCATTGAAATACAAATGTTTCAGTATGGTCAAGCTATTCATAGGATTATAATTTGATATTTTTATACAGCTAGGAAAATATTTAAAAAAATAGCTATTTTCAATTTTCTCTCATTATCTTTTCAAACTCCATATATGTGTATAAAATTTAATTCTAAGCATATTAAACTATTTTTCTCTGTATTATAAAAAAAAATATATTTCTCGCGAACATTTGGAATTCTCAGTAGCAAAAAATATTGAATATAAATGAGATATTGATATTTTTTCATTCAGCTGAATTTCTCCAAATATCACAAAATTCATGGTTTGGCGTCCTCTAGCGCAGAATCTAGTCATACGATCGAGTTGGGCCAATGGAGACTTTTATTCAGAATGGTTCCATCTACAACATATCAAAAATTCAGCCATTTTCATCGAAAGACTTTTTTCCATGAGCTGTGTGCGTAGTCCTTTGATAACAGAATGCTCTCATTCCCTCTCTTAAGATTGAAGAAATATTTACAATAATACTTCTAGTGATATGCAATATACAGGGTGAGTAAGAAAAACACCGACAAACTCCGAGTACAAATTCCTCACCTCATTTCGAGGTGAAAAGTGAAAGGATACTCCCAAGGGGGAAACAACTAGTAATTTTTTGTACACCTAATTACTAATTACTTTCAATGAAAAATAATAAGAAAAGTTTTAGGGGCCAGGTTATTCTCTAAAAAACTATTGAAGGGGCATGATATGCGATTTAACTAATTATTTTGTTTAGCGCAAATTTTTCATGTAAACGTTTCAATCGTGAATCTGTAATGGCTAAGCGGTCTAATGCTCGGGATATAATGAGTAATGAAGTAATGAAAATATTATGATGTACACCTAATGAACGAGTTACTTCCCCCTCGGATACTCCTTCTAGATACAGGGTGTCAAAAGAACGCAAAAAATTAAGATTTAATTTTTTTTCTCTAAAACGCGGTACACGAATCGGGGTTTAAAACCGTGATAATTTGAAGTTATAAGATTTAGTTTTCGTAAACCAGTGGCGTAGTTACGATCGTATTTTTCTACATATTTTTTTTGGACCACTGAATGGACAAATGAGCATTAGATCTATTAGGCTAATCGATACTCAACCTAGGAGTCATAATTTTCTATGTACTTACCTAGAAGTGGAGGTTTCTGAGATAATTGAGAAGAACTGAAGAGATATTCTGAGTAGCAACGTAATCTCTTTTACCTACGGCCACTGCAGAAAATAGGCAAAAACACACGACGCACCGACTCAGTAAATAGCTCTTTCGAGTGAAAGTGACGTAGTTTCGGTATTTTGGGTAGCTTCTATTTCTTGAATTATTTATTTACCTTGACAGTAAATAACATCTTCATTCATGTACGATTTTTTTCACTATTCGCAGCCAAAGTATTTTGCGCAACATTTTTTCTACAAACGCCAAAAAATATTGTTCTAAACTAAGTAATGCGCATAGCTTAATATGAAATAATAATATTAGGTAGTGTAATATTTTGTCACATTTTGAAAAGTATTAAAAAACCTTAATTAATGTTAAACATTAAGAAATAAATGATTTCTTAGATTTTCGCTTGATTGAGGATCATAAAGGTTAAAATATAAAAATCCCATATAGTTTACACGATGTCACTGTATCGACGGAAAATGAAAAAAAGGTTCACTTCGCTATTGTTTCCAATGCGCGAAACTTGTTATTTTTTGACGTTTGTAGAAAAAATATATTAAATATCATAGGTTACCAACACAAACCTAAAGATAAATGGAAAAATAGTAATTTCTGTATCAAGTAAGTAAAGTGATTCCAACGAGTAAAAAAAAAACACTTTACTCACGAGTTTCATTCAGTATTTTTTCTACAACTGTCAAAAAAAATAACCAGTTCTTATTTTTTTTGCAAATATGAAATGAATTGGCATATTTTTATTGATTCTTTATTCGAACAAAGTTCGAAGAGTATGCCGGAGAGTTGAGTTTCAAACAAATGGAACGAAAAATTTCGATAGAGTTGAAATACCTTTCTCTTCGCACTATCCCGCCAAATGGAAAATTTTAATATTAATGTTGACTTGACTTTCGATTAACTAGTCCATCGAAGTAACTTTTCATTTTCTTAGATTTGTATTCAAAATAAATAAACAATCCTCGTGAAGCAACGAATACCTTTTTCTTTCTTTGAACTATGTCAAGGAAATCTCATATTTGCACTATCCACGATTTTCTCCGTTCAATCTTCATCACTTTTCATTTCTACTTAAATTAAATTTATACTTACTTATTAATAATTCGTTATTTGGATAGATGTCCAATGTCACAAATTTCATTAATTATTGTTGTTAACTAGTTTCTGACGGCCAAACAGCCATAGCTACCTTGGATTACCTAGTGTAGATTAGGTCCAATAGTTCCTTAGAGGTATATGCTATTATTTTGAATAAATTCGCCGCAATAGTTTGGAATTTTGATAATACTTATTTAATAGTAAGAACGCTAAGAATATTATTGGTGAAACATTTGTATATCAGATACTTATAGGTTATTAGTTGCCAAAGACAATGAGACCTGGCTTTATGACAGGATTTCGTTAATATTCGGATCTGTCACTGTTGTTGCATGAAACTGTCGGTTGTCTAGCAACAGCCGTTAAAAAATGCACTTTTTTTACACTTTTCCGTTTAATAATGAAATCGTATGTTGATAGTGAAATATTGTAATACTTTACGCACACAAACCACACAAAAAAGTGGACTTTATTTGACAGTTGTAGAAAAAGTAATATATGTGAGCTAACATTCATTACATAATGTTCAAAATTGATTAGATTTCGATCAAGTGTTCCCAATCCACTTTTCAATTTTACACTTTGTATGCAGTAGCTGATATGGAGAGTAAGATATGTGCGAAGGCTGCTGATATCAAAATAATTTTTTTTAGTACCAATGCTTTTGTTATCCTCATATGATTCCATATCAGTATGAACGATAATGGGAACACTTGATAACAGCACAAGAAAAAATTGCTAACACAAGCCTAAATTTGACCTTTTTTTCCTTACTCGTTGGCTTCTTTTTGTTTTCCATCATTTTACCTGTTTTCATCAAGCTATGATTGAGAATTGAAATTAATTCTCTTGGATATTTGTTTTTCATCAGATTGTTTCCTGCAAATATTGCAATTTCCAATTATATTCAACGAGACCGATTGTATGTCTCCGTATTGAAGAAGGAAGGATAGAAGTGACAGAAGTGATAGAAGTGACCCTTTTAGCTCAAAGTGAACAAGTGTTCACTAATGTTTTATTCACTATGAATTAGAATTCCTTGTGAAATAAGGATTCTTGTGGTTTTTTCCATTTCCGATATCTGTCTCCTGTTTTTGGCATATTAATTTTGATGTCAGCAGCTTCGCATACGTCTTACTTTTTCCAATCAGCTACTGACTACAAGTGTAACACTGATCAAAATCTAATTATTATTTGAACATAATGCAACTGAATGTTGGTTCTCATATAATACTCACTTTTTGCGTTGGTAACTTATGCAATATATCTGTCAGTTCATCCCACAGCTTTTCATATTTTTATTTTCCGAAAGGTCCTACCATTTTCTATGTCAGATAGGATTATTTTCGGCGAAATCCAAGACGACAGCCCACTGGTTCGGATATAAGTTTTCACCCTCCTTTTCATTTTGAATGTTTTGATATAAGACTCTTGTCTTGCTGTCAACGGTAATAGTTAAAGTGGCCGATTCAGACGGTGTTTGCAAACTACTCGTCGAATTTCGAATGCCTCATCTGCACTCACAGTATTATAGACTTCTACCCATTTCTCGTTGAGTGGGTCTTCTTTTAATTTCTTTATTTATAAATAATATAGTCGGGTATACAGTGAGTCTGCTTAAGTTCGCACCATATGGAAAACTTTTTTATTGATTGTACGAAAAAAGTAATTCTTCATAAAAAGTTCTGCATGGTCTTAAACCCGAAATGCAACCATCAGATATCAAATTTTTTCAGTCGTATACGAGGTTTGTCAGAAAATATTAATTCTGACCAACAGGTTCCGTTCTAGAAGAAAATTCCCTGAATACATTTTTAATAATATTCGGAGTTATACCCTGAATTGTTTCCGTAATAATTGTCTCCAAATGTTCTACGTTTGTGAATGGCCTGTGTTGGTATACCTTTTCTTTCAAGTAACCCCAGAAGAAGAAATCTAATGGTGTTAAATCTGGCGACCTAGCTGGCCAAAAAATATCGGAATATCTATGAATTAACCTTCCATTAATGGTTATTTAACGAACAAGTGTATTAATAAGGGCGATTAACAATCGAGATATTTTAACGCGTGAGCGGAGCGAGCGCGTTAATGTTTGAGATTGTTAATCGCCATTTTAATTTACGAGTTTGTTACAAAACTTTTCCGTCGACAGAAGTTTTCAAAAATAGAGATATCTTATTTTCAATGTTTATTTATTTAACGTTATGATAAAAAACAATCACTATTTCCTATTTATATTAACTCTACTCAAAGATAGTTTAATTTTTCTCAGTGGTAGTTTTATTTTGTTTTTTATTATTTATTTTCAAATTGAAATAAAAAAAAAATTACCCTCGGTGGGTTTTGAACTCTCGACCTCAGTGTTGCAAGCCATGTAAGTAAAGTAAGTAAAGTTTAAGTTTATTCAAAGTTATAAAATTTTACATCTACAGGACATTGTGCAAAACGTATTGCCTTCATAACCCGGGATCTTCTCTCCCGTGAGGAGTAGGGCTTCCCAGGGTGGCCGATGTTCTGGCAATTAGCTCAGTCTTTCACCCTTCCTGTGTGGCAGATCGTTTCAGGCCAGCCTCCTGACATGCTTATGCTGGCATTTGTGTTAGCTGTACTAAAAGTACAAGAATGTGTGTAAGTGTTTGATGAGTGTGTGTAGGTTTTGTGTTTTTAGCAGGAAAAATTTATCAAAAACCTGCTTTATGATATTGACTGTGTGCGGGGGAGATTTCCTCGCCCTCTAGTATTTTAGGTATGTGATGTTTTTGTTTGTGTGTTGTGTAGTCGTCAGATCACCCTCCCCTCCGGCGACCATCCCCGCCGAGAGCCACGGGAGGAGACGGGGGGGGCCCACAAGGCGCCCCCCCCCCCGCCCCACCCGCCGCCCCCGACGAGGAGATCGCTTTCAGGGAGTCTCCTACCCTCATAATGAGGGCACAGAGTTCCGTGATCTGACTCTGTATTTTGCCCAGTGCAACAGCGAGCAGGAGGCTGTCCTGCCACTCTCCGCCTCCACAGTTCAAGCACCTCGACTGTGGCTGGGAGCCCTGTTCTCGAAGTCTTGGCTCTTCTATGGGTGGTTCCATTTGGCTCGAGCTTGTTTGAAGTTTTTCTTTTGTGATGTTACTTGTTTCCCCCTGGCCTCTCGGGGGGGGAAACCTTTTCAAGTAATTTTTCCTTGGAGGGAGTTGTAACCTGGATGATTTTCCCAGTCCTCCATTCTGGGAAATGGGTATTGGCGTAGTTGGTCTTCTTTCGTCTATCTCTCGGATTTTAGATAAGTAGGCTGAGCATTTTTTGTAGTTTGCTGGATGATCTAGTCCACAATTAGCGCATTTCGGCGGTGTTTCCGTTGTTTTCTGGCAAATCGATGTTATATGGGATAGTCCGCATTTTAGGCATCTGGGGGGCCTGAAGCAGTTGCCCGCTGCATGCCCCCAACGCTGGCATTTACGGCATTGTGTGATTTCGCTACCATTGTAACGATAATCCCAAGTAATTCTTACATTTGAAAGAGTTTTAACTCTTTCTTTTAAGAATTTTTACGTATACTTAACTGGCGTTGTAACCATATACATGGGTCGCATAGTTTTTGCCATTTTGAAAATTTTTATGATAGGAATATTATATTCTTCTGACATAGCCTTCTTAATTTCTTCGCCATCGGGGGCGTGGTCAAGTCCCTTGACGACGAAGAGATGCTCTTTGGAGTGAGATGGAGTATATGTGTGAAATTCCATTTTCGCTATTTTGCATATTTTTATAGCTTTTTCAAAGTCTTCCGAGCTGTTTGTGTGGATTATCATTTGTCTTTGTGTATATTTGACCTCATAATATACATCTTGATCTTCGAGTATTTCTCTGATATTTCTGAAGTCTATCGCCTTTCCATCTGTTACGATGGGGGGCGGAGCTTCCTTCTTCTTCATTCTCTTGCAACGTTGTTTTGGTTGGTTATAATTCTGACTTGAGAAACTCATGTTCTCATCTGATTTTTCGACATTTTCCATTTCGATATCATTAGGAATCGTTTCATGAGAAATTTTTTCCTCGGGATGATTATCAATTTCTATGGTGTTGGTTTCATTATTTTTTATTGTCTCCTCATGAAGGCGCCTTTTTTCGTCCCTGATTAAAAAATCAGTCTGAACGCTTGCGGCAATTTTCAAAAAGCGTTGCCAAAGTTTGCTGTTTGTCTTTAGCATTTGGATGTCAGATGTTTCCATCGGGAAGTAGCCTTCCTCTGGGTCTGCTAACTTTGATTTATTTAACTCCATCCAGCTTTGGAGGATGTTTTCCTGCGTCTCAAGCAAATCTAGCTTTTTTCTCTTGAGTTCTTCGGCTTGCAAGCCATGTGCACTTTACCATTACGCCACGGGACCATATGTGGTTTTGAGTGACAACTGGTGTAATAAACATCTTCTAAAATTTTATTGAAAATTGACAAATAAATAATGACAGGTAGTACTAACCAATATAAAATGTATAAGAGCAATGTATGTTGGGTTGCATATAATCAAATCGTTGATTAATAGAAAATCATTCATTAACAGGGGTCATTAATCAACGATTTCGAGTGCGTTAAAATACAACATAAATGAACGGTCGACGGAAAAGATATTTTCAAGGTATTGCCTTACTTCCATCGTACTATGACATGATGCGCCATCCTGCTGGTACTATACCTGTTGCCGTTCATGTCTTGGAAGATCACGAAGAAAATCATTGATTTTGTAAAAAATTTAGATATCGTTGAGAAGTGATAGATTGTCGAAAAAAAAGGGCTAATTATTTTATCCTTGTAAATGCCGCACGAAACGTTAGTTTTAAAATAATATTGATCGCGAGTTTTAATCGTAAAGTGAGGATTGGAGTCAGTCCACCATCGACAATTTTGCGAAGACATTGTTCCATTAGACGTGAATGTAGCTTCATCTGAAAAAATTATTTTCCCAGCCAAAAAAGGATCGTCTTCTAGCTTTCCTTGGATGAGAAAACAAAATTCTAGTCGTCTGTCGTAGTCTCCAGGTTTTAACTCATGAATATATTGTGGTATGGATGAAAATTGTTCTCTTTGAAAATTTTTGATATTGTATCTTTACCAATTTCATCTGGAAGCGAAGATGCCCTTTTTCGCAAAGACAATTTAGGTTTTTCAACTGCAGATAACATAACATTCAACTTCATCTCCTCACTTGCAACAGGTTTTCGACGTTTGTTTGTGAATTTATTATTAACATCTCCACATGATTTGAATTTTTCCATAATTCTCATTACCGATATATGGTGTATATTTTTCTCTGGATGTCTGTTGTTAAATATTTCAGCTGCTTCACGATAAGTTTCATCACCAACGATTAACACAATTTCTACTTTTTATTTGACGTTCACTGTCAAACAATTCTTGTCATCAAAAAATCATTCGTTTATCAGTGCATCCTAGATTTCACTAACTACAGTTACATTTGCATCGTTATTGTAGATAAAAAAAGAAAAAAAAATCCATGTAATAGGATGTAATTGCTCATTTGAACGTAGTTTTTAGTTCTAATCAACTTTTCTTAATAACAATTTTCGATATTGTCAAAAATAAGGGTAATTTACTCTTGAGCCAAATTAATATTTTCTGACAAACCTCATATACGACTGAAAAAATTTGATATCTGATAACTTTTTATAGAGAATAACTTTTTTTCGTACAATCAATAATAAAAATGTTTTCCATATGGCGCGAACTTAAGCAGACTCACTGTATAATGCCATTTTATAACGAATGGCAGGTGTGAAAAATTCGAAAAAGAATTGTGGAAATGTTGAATTCTGTTGGAAAATTCGAAAAATCTTGGAAGCCGCTGTTCGAAATTACACAGTTTCTTCCATCTGGCAGTTCTAGTATTATCGCGCCTCTGCTCCGGTCAGCTGACGTTCGGCGGACAGCGGTTTAAAAAATTTCGACAAATTTTCCAACACAATTTTGGGAACCGCGGGAGTGCAAGATATTATCAAGACATTCTGAATTATTTTGTAAACGACTTCTCTCATTTATTGCTGAAATGAAACTTTCCTTTATATTCAATATTGTTTGCTACTGAGAATTCCTAATGTTCGCGAGAAATATTTTTTTTATAATACAGAGAAACATACGCCGTTATTTGTATACAGGGTCAACAATATGCTCAATTCTTCAGTGATTGATTTCGCCTACGAGGTTAAAAGTTGATTGAGTTTATCATTGGGATCATTCAAAATGGTTTGTTGATCGACCAAGATATAATGAAGCTATGAATACAAAGTGTTTGGAATAAGATAGGGTCCATGTTTTATATACAGTGACCGCCAAAAAGTATGTATCATATGGGAAAAAAGTTTATTATAGAGTATTGGAAAAAAGATTCTTGGGAAAAGTTTATGCATGTCCAATAACCTAAAACTGGATTTTGAAAAAAATTACTATGAAACGGCAAAAAGAGGGGTAAAATGGCAAGATATCAAAAACAGTTATTTCAAAAAGCTGCAAAGTTTGAAAAGATAATGGGAGAAAATTGAAAAAAACTATTTTTTCAAATATTTTCTTAGCTGTATGAAAATATCAAATTATTATCTTGAATAGCTTGTCCATACTGAAACATTTGTATTTCAATGAGAATGACAAAATTTTCTCATTTTCTCCACACAAGTGAGCACTAAATTAAAAAAAATTGGATTTTGTCAAAACCCTGGCTGTTACATTGGTTCGTATCTAACAGTTATATCATAATTCAACGACCGTTGTAATGACATGACACTCCAGAAACATGCTGTTTTCCAGATTATAATCAAGTTTCGGTGATAATCGTGCCAGAGCGTTTCACTTCACATGCAATGTTGAAAACTCTAGCCTCTTTTATTTGATGCATTATTTTTAATATTATGTGCGAAGTGAAACGTTCGTGTACGATTATCATCAAAAATTGATTATAATCGGAAAAACACGATATTTTGGATTTCTCCATCATCGCAATGATCGTGGAATTCTGATATAACTGTTAGATACGATGTAACAGCAAGAGTTCTGACAAAATTAAATTTTTTTAATTTACTGCTTTCTGGTGTGGAGAAAATGAGAAAGTTTTGTTATTATCATTGAAATACAAATATTTCAGTATGGTCAAGCTATTCATAAGAAAATAATTTGATATTTTTATAAAGCTAGGAAAATATTTTTAAAAAATAGCTATTTTCAATTTTCTCTCATTATCTTTTCAAACTTTGTACATGTGTATAAAATTCAATTCTAAGCAACTCTTTGAAATAACTTTTTTTATATTTTGCCATTTTACCCCACTCTAGCGCCGAATCTAAACATACGATCGAAATGGGCCAATGGAGACTTTTACTCAGAATGGTTCTATCTACAAAATATCAAAAATTCAGCCATTTTCACCGAAAGACTTTTTTCCATAAGGTGTGTGTGTGGTCCTCTGAATTCAGAATTGTTAAATTCTGTGATGCTCGTGGAAAAAATATAATTCTAGTTCGTTTACTGGTCTGAGAAAGCCTCAGGCCGTTAATAGAACTTGGATCTGTTAGAAACAGAATAATGAAATTCCATATTTTCAAAATTTAAATTTAGAGAAATAATATCATGAAGAAGAAATGCGTTCTACATTCAATTTCCCCCAACGGGAAAAATGAGAAAACGAACAAATACGTTTAATAACTTTATATGAAATTCCCTCTGCTAATCTTGTTTAGTTAGACTTGCTGAATTCTATAAAATTAAAAATACCTCTGAGATTTACTGGCTCAATGCATATTACTTCGCATATTATGAACAACTAAAGTTATACCAGCTCCATACATCCGAGTACAAGACTTTGAAATTACTGGATTCACACTTCAGCAACTCAATAACACATTTCCAGATTCTATTCGTGATGTAGCAACTTAATATGAATCCTTATAATATGTATGTGATGTGGTTCAGTCCTGTTTGAGAAAATATACGGCGTGTTTGGGGTGTCAAGTTGTCAAGGGCATGTTCAAGTAAACGATATAGTGCAACCCACCTTCAAACAGTTCCCCTTTAAGGATATAGTGAATTAGTGAATTTCGTATTTCGATAACCATTTCCGAATTTATAAGAATCACAATAACAATGGGTTATAGCATTGTTTAAATATAAGGAGGATAGTTGGTCAACCTTTCAAATGGAGGCGACATGTAGATGGCGTCAGTGGTGTTCGCATCCAAGTCATGTCGCAACTTTAATGGCAGGATACGTAATTTGGCAGTCACGTTGAATTTCCGTAAAGTAGATGGCGTATCATGTGATGAATTGTAAATAGAGTAGGTAGGTGGCACAAATGACTGCAATAAAATAAGAAATATGGTTCAATTCAAGAAATTATTTCTTCTGATGTTTCATGGACCGTATCCGCTATAATTAGGGCCACACCGTAAAGTAGGTAGGTATATTTGGGGTGTGGTGATTCAGTTGTTAGTTTGAAATGTGGATTCAGTGGATGTGTTATTATTTATTCTGTTGTGTCATATTGTGTTTTGGATTTTGTAAAGTGATTTAAATATAACTAATAATTAAAAGCAATTTGGACAGCGGTAAATGGTTAACCATTTTAAAGCTAGCTGGTTACAACTGAACATTATTGCAAAGTAATCGCCTTCAATTAATTTCAGATTTATATTTCTAAACAGCCCTCATCTTCAATCAACCCTTTCTAACCTCAAAAATAGGTATGGTGCCAGAATATCAAATCAAGCCTGAACCACATTTTAAGATAACCTAAGCAAATAAACACTACACGTATCATATACGTGAACTAATAATCTTGATTTTAGACTTTGTATTCGATAACACCTTTCATGCCATTTTAAACAGCTTTCTCAGATTTCGGTGTATTTCAGAAAATATACTTCATATTATTATTCATGAGTCATTTTTACATAAAACGGACCTCATCCGTATAAAATACGAAATATTAAATTTGTTACTTAATTATTTTTTTAAGGCATCGACTACAGTGGTCTTACTTAATTATAATACATTTTTTTTCAAGATATCAATATTAAAAAATCTCTCATGAGTGACTCTTCTTTGGATCCGTGCCTGAGTGATGATACATTTGCAGTAAACTCATGCAGAAGCATATTTATAAAAGCTACTTTGCTTGCGTTATTGCTCGCGGCTACCAGTTTGGTTATGCGAATCTGTGAATTTCAATCCCTTATATGACCAGCGCGATTTCTTCAAAGATGTAATTGGCTACATCGCAGTACCCTGTGTAACCTAGTAATATTTCACAATATATCCCAGAGACAGTACAAGACATCGCTGAACACACTGAAGAAGCTAGTGTTATTTGATGACCAGGTTAGCTTGCTCAGGTTAGGTTTGTGTGTAACTTATCCGTGTGAAGGTTCTTTTGCAAAAAGAACTGTGTAAGTACAAAAAGTAAAAAAAGTCACTCAATCCTGAAATATAGTGTACTTTCAATAATTAACAGAGACAATTTGCTCGACTGAAAAATATCCAATAAAAAGTTCAAACAAAATAGCTCTTAAAACTTCTTCATGATCATTAGGCAAGTCCAACTCTGCTTCCACTGCTATAAAATAAATGGTATAAACATGTATGAAGATGTGTTGAAATTGCAAAGAAGGAAACTTTAGGAAGTGTTTTGTTTACGTGTAGAAACCTTCTACAATATTTTTGTAGTTCATCGCAATGTCCACATTTCTTATAGTGGGCGCATCAGTACAGCACTAAAATGACGTCACATATTCATGTTAGCAAATAATTACGCTAGATGGCACTCGCGTTTGGCTCCAATACCAATTCCACAGGCATTGACTAACCATCTCCCTTATTTAAACAATGACAATGGGTTATAGTCTGCCCATAAATTACCCCCCCCCTTGTTAACTTTTGAAATGATTGAAATTTTTCTTTGAAATTTTCGCAGGTGAGATTGTTGTTCATAAGCTACTTTTTAGCATGATTTTTTTTAAAGGCATGGTTGGTCGACTGATACCTCATTCGAAACGGCTATCAAATCTCTGTATGACAGCAAAATTTCAAACAAATATTCTGAATTTTTCTTTGAAATTTTTTTTGGTCGAATGATAGTTCATAAACTACTTTTCGTCAGCAAAGAAGGGTCTATTTTCAATATGGCGTCGGGCCACCGTTTTTAAACATTCAATGCGAGAGTCGAATGATACCTCATTTGAATCGTCTTTCAATTTCCTATACGATTCAATTTCCTATACGCACGTTTCTTATGGAAAATGGCTTTCCGTGAATTTGTCCGAAGAAAGAATTATTTTTCAATCGATTCCTGCAGTGGAATCATTGAAACTTGGTTTTTCCTAAGTATGAGAGTGAACTGATTATGTGTCAAAATCCAAAAAATGCAAAAAAATTACATTGATAGAGCCATATCTCGAAAACTGTCCATTTTTGGAGTTTTTGGCAATGGACACTTTTGATCAGTGCATTCAGATCTACACCATAACAAAAATTCGGACAAATTCACGGAAAGCCATTTTCCATAAGAAACGTGCGTAGTCTTTTCAGACAAAAATGTTCACCCAAAACAAAATGGATGTTCATATTGTTAGAGCTCTGCTATGAAGATTCTTTCAACCCTAACGAGTTCCAGTAAAATCATCAAATCTTCCAAGGAACCCTTCTACAGAAGTTCTCTGTACCTAAAATGTTCTTATTATCATCAGCAGATAGATAACAAAGCAAACTGAATAATAATAAAGGATCCTCATAGCAGAACGTTATATTCAGCCATTTTGTTTAATCTCAAAATTTTTGTCTGTGATTTTGTTTTAGGACGATTCCAATAAGGTATTTATTATTCGACCCCCAACGCGATTTCAAAAAATCTTTCAAAATGGCAGCCCGGCGCCATTTTGACAAATAGACATTTTATTTATTTTCAGCAAGTTGTTTATAAAATATCATTCAAGCAAATAAAATGTCTAAGAAAAAATCCAATCCGTTCAGAAGTTAACAGGGGGGGGGGGTTACTCAATATTATGTACCGCCATTTTTTTTTGGATTAATATTTCTGTTTGAAATTTTGCTGTCATTTAGAGAATTAAAAGACGTTTCGAATGAGGTATCACTCGACCCCACCATGCCGTTTAAAAAACTCTTTCAAAATGGCGACCAGAAGCCATAGGAAAACCTTAGAAACAAAAATAACAAAATATTCCAGTCAGACTCAATAATTTATCCACATATATGAGGGTTATTGTTGAAGATACTGATTAACTGAAGTACAATAAGTTTAAAATATTTTATTCTACACTTGACAGTTATGACTGTCATTATTAATGTCATTTTAGACAAGTAAACTATCAAATAACACACTAGTGAGTTATGGATTATAACTCACGCAAACTATCGAATAACACACTAGTGTGTTATAATCCATAACTCACGCAAACTATCGAATAACACACTAGTGTGTTATAATCCATAACTCACTAGTGAGTTATGGATTATAACTCACGTTCATATTCAAAACTTATTAATTATTATCTCATAAAGATAACGACTTCTTCCACTTGTTGGATAAAACACTGTATGCCACTCGTGTGTTATGTTTCCTAAGTCATTTGAAAATTCATACCACTCGGCCTGACGGCCTCGTGGTATAAATCTTTCTCGCGTAACTTATTTTCAACATAACACACTAGTACCATAAATAACTATTCTTTCCATTTTCATTATTCCTATTATTGTTTATATCTAAAGCAGGAATTCCGAAAAAACTGATTTACTGTGAAATTTTGAAAAGCTGTATCTCGGAAACTATTAAGTCGACAAAGTCCATTTTGATATCACTAGGCTATAAGGTTACTGGGCTAAATCTCCAAATGACGAAACTTAATAATTTATTTTTTCTATTCGCCTACAGTGTGACCCATTGAAGACCGGAGCACCCTTATAAAATATACAGTTTCCAGCCGGTTGGAATGATTTTTTTTTTTATTAGGTAGACAATCAAAAAGTCTACTGGGACACCAGATTTCATGAATGAATCTCCATTTCCAGGGCCAACTAATCCGATTTTTCAAGGTCAAAAATCTAAAAAAGTTACTAGCGATTTTTGTGAATGTCAATTACGTTGAAATGCGTAGATCAATAAAAGAGTTATGAGAGAATGGAAAAATATGTCCTTTTATCAAACCACCCCTTCAATTTTAGAATTTAGAATTTTTATCATAATTCGGAATACACCACTGTATTCAGGAGTTCTTGATATATCATTGGTCAAAGTTTCATCGAAATCTATTCGTAAATAAGAAAATAATAAGATAATAAATTTGAAAAATATGTTAATGGATTTCAGGAAAATTGTCATTTCACATCATCATTTTTTATTTTTGTTTATTTATCAATTTATTTTTATGAAATTACAGTCAGTGATATTTCGAGACTAGCTGAATCCAGTGGTGCAGTCAAAGTTCTGATAAAAGTTTTGAAATTGAATTGTTGGGTTGATTAAACGGCATATTTTTAAAATTTCATTCCTTTATAACTTTTTTATTGATTGACGCATTTGAACGTAATTCATATATGAACCATTTGAAAATGTCGCGAATCCAGTAGTGTAGTTATAATTTTTATAAAAAAATCTCTAGTAATTAATTTCTTTATATTTCTGACCTTGAAAAATCAGATGGGTAGGCCCTGGAAATTGAGATTTATCAATGGTATTTGGTGTCCTAATAGACTTTTTGAATGTCTACCTGATGAAAAAAAATCATTCCAATCGGTTGGAAAATGTAGATTTTATAAGGGTGCTCTGGTCTTAAGTGGGTCACACTGTATATTAGGAGTAATATAAAATGGACTATAATCTCGCAGTAGTTATCACCAACCTCCTCATAATTCCGGTAGATCTCACCACAAAGCGCTGTCGTTACAGGAAATGCGGCATTGCTGGTGTTGTGAAAAATCTCGTTCTCATCTCCCCAAAAATCTTCGTTCTGAATTTCTGTGCTCTGGCTAACGTTGATCGGCATCCATTTTGTGAATGCATTGTGGGTTGCTCCTTTGTTTGTCTGGAACTGAAGAAAAAACATCTATGAAAGAATACACGTACCTAAAACGATCATTCAATATTCTGGTGACGGCCCTGAAAGAAATGAGAAACTAGCGTAATTCGAGAGAAACTAGCGTAACTTCATTTTATTGTGTTTTGTTCTTTCAAATTGTTTCGATTAATGGAAGTTCTCGAAAAGAAAATGGGAAAACAAACTGGAGTAACTATAAATGTGTTCTTTTTTTCAATGGAAATTGAAGGTAAGACTTTGTTATAATAATAATAATAAATGGTCTTTATTCATCGAGATTCAAAATGAATGTATACATATATGGAAATGATAATGGTGATCACATCGATGAACAGGCGTTCAGCTTACGCTGTTTTGCAACTCAACCTCTAGGTAATATTAACATATAGGTAAATAATAAAATTTTATAATGATGAAATATAATAATTAAATAAAGATAAAATCTCATGAAATCGGGATATTGTCGAGCTATTCAGAAAGTAGCAATAACAAGGTGAACACAACCAGGTGGATATAGATTAAATTAGACTTGAAATGTGAAACTGAATGCTGTCAAGTGACATACCAAATTTCATTACGAAAAGTTAAGCCGTTACGGAGTTATTCTGGAAAATCTATTTTTTTGTTTTACTTTCGACACCCTGTAACTCGGTTAATACTCATTTTAGGGTATATGTTTATTGGAACTTTCAGCCTTAAAATGAAGTGAGGATTCTACCCTTGGAGTTTGTCCCCTTTAGTCTATATATATATATATATATATATATATATATATATATATATATAAATAAAGTAGAAAACCATATAATGGCTTCGTGAGGGGATAATAAATACGAGGATGAAAATTAGTGGGTAAACCCTCATACGATTGCATTATGAGGGTTTACCCACTAATTTTCTCCTTTGTATATATATATATAGAGGAAAGTATATATATATAAAGAAAACAAAATGGGTCCAAGAATGGAACCTTGTGGTACTCCGTAATCAACAGGTAAAGCTCTTGAATATTTCCCATCTGGACATACGATTTGTGTTCGATTTTTCAAATAATTCTTTAATAATTTGGAAGCTTCGTTGCTGAATCCAAAATGAGTTAATTTTGAACATAGTATATCGTGGTACAGTGAATCAAAGGCTTTACTGTAGTCCAACAGTACCATCAATGTTAGATCGCTGTTATCTGTGGTCATGAAAATATCTTGGGTGGACTGTACTAGTGCTATGGTACGCACGAAATCCAGATTGATTTGATTTTAGTTCGAAAATATGAATACGACATTCATAAAATCTGTTGTGGTTCAAGATAACCTCTTGGGAGGTATTCATGTTGAAAAGGGGAACATTCTCCATGAACAGAAAACAACTACTTCCCCGGCACAAGCCACGCTGGACATTGAACTACATCTGATAGATATTGTGAAAAGACTCTAACTGAAAAGAAAAGAAAAAATCTGAAAGTGAAAATTCGCATTTTCATTCAGATAGCTGATTTTCTTTAATTCTTTCTAGTTTTCATTGAAGAAATCATTAAATAAATTAGATAAGGAGAATGTTATTAAAAAATATCACTCACAGAAATCGTTCATTTCATTGAAGCAAGATTCGCTTCTCTCGCATTTAATCCCCAATACATTTTGGTCGACGAAAATCTATTTCACTTTGCCAATCTCTTCAGGATGATTGATATAGGATTGATATAAAACAGGCTCTTCAGAAGCATACACATCAGGGATGGATATGAGGGAAATATTTCTTCTGCGGTGACACTTTGAAAATAATTTTTTGACATAGACCTGTCATATAAGCATTGCATTTTGATTTTAGTTCGAAAATATGAATAGGACATTTATAAAATCTGTTGTTAAATATTTCAAATAAATTACTTTTTTCATTTTTCAATTTTCATGGAAAATGTTCCCCTTTTCAACATGAATACCTCCCAAGAGGTTATCTTGAACGATGGAAAATAGCGACTAAAGTTTGTCTTTCAGTAGCAGATTTTCGAACTAAAATCAAAATGCAATGCTCATGACAGGTCTATGTCAAAAAATAATTTTCAAAGTGTCACCGCAGAAGAAATATTTCCTTCATATCCATCCCTAATGTGTATGCTTCTGAAGGGCTTGTTTTATTCCAATCCAATATCAATCCTCCTGAAGAGCTTGGCAAAGCGAAATAGATTTTCGTCGACCAAAATGTATTGGGGATTGAATGCGAGAGAAGCGAACCTTGCTTCAATGAAATGAACGACGATTTCTGTGAGTGATATTTTTTAATAACATTCTCCCTATCTAATTTATTTAATGATTTTTTCAATGAAGACTAGAGAAAATTAAAAAAATCAACTATCTGAATGAAAATGGGAATTTTCACTTTCAGATTTTTTCTTTTCTTTTCAGTTAGAGTCTTTTCACAATATCTATCAAATGTAGTTCAATGTCCAGCGTGGCTTGTGCCGGGGAAGTAGTTGCTTTCTGTTAGATATTACAAATAAATCACATTTTTCATTTTACAATTTTCACGGAGAATGTTCCCCTTTTCAACCAGATTGATTATTATGGTTATTATTTTATTCGCGTAGACAAATGCGTCCATCTGGTCTTTCAAAATCAATTCGAATGCTTTGGATAAAACGGGTAATTTGCTTATGGGTCTCGAGTGGGATAGTTCCGTTGGATTTTCACATTTTTTTAGGGGCAGAACAATTGCTTGTTTCCATGCAGAAGGAAACAGATTTGTTTCTATTATATAGTTGAAAATATGAATAATATGATTTATGAGATAACTTTCTACGCGCCGTAACATTATGAGTGAGATGTCGTCAGACCCGACACAGTTACTTTTTACTCGGTCCAGATATTGTTGGTGTTTTTCTGGAAAATGTTGATTTATTACCGTACTAAAGTAAAAATATCAATGGAAAGACATGTTATTACTTATACAGTGAGGACCAAAAGTCCGTCGCCACCCCAGTAAGTAACTTCTTTATTTTACACATTACAAAAAATCACAAGGAATCCAATAATACCAAGTTTGATGCAGTTATCTCTAAAGACTACGCCTATTATTTAGAAACTTTAGAAATGTTGAAAAGGAGAATTTTCCCCTTTTTCAACATGATTAATACCTCCCAAGAGGTTATCTTGAACGATGGAAAATAGCGACTAAAGTTTGTCTTTCAGCCACAGATGATTCGACAACAGATTTTATCAATATCCTATTCATATTTTCGAACAAAAATCAAAAGGCAATGCCCATGACGAAAATTCCAAATGAAATTTTCGGCGGTCACGACTATTTTCGAAGATACAGGTCCATTTTTTTGTGGATTTTCACCATTTGACAGATCGAATTTCTGTTATTAAAACATAATATATAAAACATAATATGCCCATTTTTCAACCAAAACACCACACATGCTCTTATTTACTTGTTTTCAGTACTTTTTTGGTGTTTTTTAGTTATCACTGTTGGTGATATGAGTATGATATTGTTTTTGCGTCAACTATCGTGAGATCTTGGCTCATATCGTCTTTTCGAATTCAAATATTTAATGAAATATTTGAGTTTAAGGACGAGCGAAGCGAGCCTAACGACGGCGAGCGCAGCTATAGCACCTACGTTTTCGCTTAGGTTGGGTTAGGTAGGTTGGGTTAGGTATGGTAGGTTAGGTAGGGTAGGTTGAGTAGGGTAGGTTAGTTGGGTGGGTTAGTTGGGTGGGTTGGGTTGTTTTCTCAAAGGCGTCTAGCCGTACCATTCTACTTTTGATCCTGCAGTGAACCGTCAAATATGGTTGCTACACGCATGTTCTTTCTGAAATGTTCGATGAATAGTCGTTATTTCGTAACAATTTTGTATTGTTATTAGGTCTAGGTAAGCATAGTCAGGTCAGGTATGGTTGGCTAGTAATTTAGGTATTTTCAACTCGGTTTGCATGCAAACTAATACACGCATTTTCGATTGACTCGCAAGCTAAGTTAGCTTGCTAAAGTTAGGTTTGTGGGTTAATTGCGAGCAAAAAACTAATCCACGCATTTTCAACTGACTCGCAAGCTAGGTGTTAACTTGCTCAAGTTAGGTTTGTGTGTCAATCGCGAGCAAAAAACTAATTCAGGCATTTTCGACTGACTCGCAAGCTAGGTTAGCTTGCTCAAGTTCAGTTTGTGTGTCAATTACGAGCAAAAAACAAATTCACGCAGTCTCAACTCAGTTTGCCTTCTTGTTTTGTCATCTAAACACCCCGCCACACCGTCATTAAATGACTGACTGGTTCAATTACATTTTTTTGTGCGCATGCGAAACTGTGGGATTAAAAGTATAATTGGTACGGCTAGACGCTTTTTGTTTTCCCTTATTTTGCCTTGAGAGATTGGATCTGTGTGCAGTTAGGTCGAGACGTAATAAGGGCGAGCGAATCGAGCCTTACCTAACCTAAAACGTAAACGAGATCCGACAAAAACCGAATCATAAAAGTGATACTAACTTGATGAATAAAAAATATCAGTCATTCAATGTTGATCACAATTTTGTTAACGCTTTGAAGAAGGGTGAATTTTTCAAAAACGTGGTAGTTTTTTCTGCAAAAAAGTACAGAAAACAAGTAAATGAGGTCATGTGTGGTGTTTTGGTTGAAATATGGGAATATTTTGTCAATTTTCAATAACAGAAATTCGATCTAACAAATGGTGATAATCCACAACAAAATGGACCTTTATCTTCGTAAATAGTCGTGATCGCCAAAAATTTCATTTGGATTTTTTCTAGAGGAGACCAAAATACGTAAGTTGCAAAAATTCTTTCCTTAAAATTCGGCTTTCTCTAACCTAATATTTACTGAAAAATCAACTATCTGAATAAAAATGCGAATTTTCACTTTCAGATTTTTTCTTTTCAGTTAGTCTTTTCAAAATATCTATCAGATGTAGTTCAATGTCCAGCGTGGCTTTAGCCGGGGAAGTAGTTGTTTTCTTTTATATATTACAAAAAAAATCATATTTTTCATTTTTCAATTCTCATGGGGAATGTTCCCCTTTTCAAGGATGAGATGATTTACACACATCCATATACAAGTGTTGCCATATTGTTTACAGACACACTGCGTAGCGTGGATACGATGAATATTTCTAAACAGCTATCAATATCCAGATAGACTCTTGGATGTGCTATAAATGCATATCTTCAAAAATCATATCATTCAAAAAGTACCTCGAAAATTGAATTGAATCACTTTCACTGAATAGTATACCCTATATATTTCATCAGAAGAAGTAAGGGACTACGCATGAAGGAATTTGCAGATATTTTATGACTAGGAAATGAAGCATTCAGAAATTTTATTGGTTTTATCAGGTCTCGAATCCGAGTGTCAATTACGAATAAAATATTTTCGTTTCGCTTCCTAACAAAATTTATAACCCCCTAAAAGTTCACACACATTCCCTTTCGCAGGGACCCTTATCATTAATCTTTCGAACATCCGACTAATGGGATTCAATGAACTGAAGAAAAGGAAAGCCAGGTTTTTGGTCGGTTCATCGTTCACGGTATTGAGAAAGTATTCAGTCGGTTTGCTAGTTCGAAGAACTATGTGCACATCCATGCAAGCTTATTATCATAATACTACCGGTCCCGGTAGACGTCCTGTATATCGATGTGTATATTTCGGTTTCGCCGACTAACCCGTTATCGAACTCATTTTATGGCAAAGTCGATGTTATTGTCGAACAAATTTTATGGCGAAGTCGATGGCGAAGGCGCTGGCAGCAGCTTTCAACTTATGAATAAATAATACCCAAAAAAACATTTTGTATTGGACGCAATTGTGACAACAAAACATTTTTGAAACCATTCGAACAAACAAAAAAATTCATCAAAATTGGTCCAGCCGTTTAGGAGGAGGGTAATGTCGTACAAGTGCACAAGATTTTTATATACAGGGTGTCCCAGAAGAAAGGGGACAAACTCCCAGGGTAGAATTCTCACTTCATTTTAAGGCTGACAGTTCTATTAAACATATATTCTAAAATGAGTATTAACCGAGTTACAGGGTGTTGAAAAACAAAAAAATAGATTTTCCAGAGTAACTCCATAACGACTCAACTTTTCTTAATGAAAATTGTTATGTCACTTGACAGCATTCAGTTTGATATTTCAAGGCAAATCATGTGTTTATAACTCCAAACAGGGGCGTACGGCAGGTGGGTACCCCTATTCGCCCCCAACTTTCACGCCACTGGATTAATATCGATTTCGTCTTCTTTTTCTTAACCCCCAATATTTCCTATACAAAAAAGGGATACGTTTCGTTTCACAAATATCAACGGTTTTCGAGATATTTAAAGTTGAATAAGTGGGTGCGTATGTGATACAGATACTCATTAGTGATTATTAGTGGCTATATAAGTTTTAAATATCGGGAAATTTTTGTGAACTAAATCCTTCGCAATTGCCAACAATCTTCGAAATATTTGAATTTATACTCATTGCAAGGTATGAAATATGTTGGTTATAATGTTATAAGTAGTTACCGTCACATTCTTTTCAAAAATAGTAAAGATTTTGATACGCACGCACTCAGTCAACTTCAAATATCTCGAAAACCGTTGATATTTGTGAAACGAAACGTATTTCTTTTTTGTATAGGAAATATTGGGGATTAAGAAAAAAAAAGACGAAATCGATATTAATCCAGTGGCGTGAAAGTTGGGGAGGGACGAATAGGGGTACCCACCTGCCGTACGCCCCTGTTCAGAGTTACAAACACAAAATTTGCCTTGAAATATGAAACTGAATGCTGTCAAGTGACATACCAAATTTCATTAAGAAAAGTTGAGTCGTTATGGAGTTATTCTGGAAAATCTATTTTTTTGTTTCACTTTCAACACCCTGTAACTCGGTTAATACTCATTTTAGGGTATATGTTTATTGGAACATTCAGCCTCAAAATGAAGTGAGGATTCTACCCGCGGAGTTTGTCCCCTTTATTCTGAGACACCCTGTATAAAGATGTGAGATTCAAAATGATCAATAGACTTGACACTAAGGAAGAGAATATCAATAGTGGCAGACTATAGCATATCTCCCAAAGGAGAGAGATCGACAACCCAAATTTTTGAATTAGTCTTATTCATAGTATTCATACATTTCGGAATAAAATTTTATGTAAATGATAACTCGAATGAAGGAAGCAACTGTTCAAATTTAAATATTTTTGAGATGAGATTATATTTTGTTTGATAATAATATACGAACTGCAGTGGGACTTAGTGTTTGTAGTGGTTTCGTTGATGAAAAAGGTTCGCATGGTTTAAGCTGCAGGAGAAGTGCAGGGCGTACATCTCGACATCACCAGGTGAACGACATATTGGAACGGGCTATAGTGTCAGCGGATGTTCCTGCAATTTTGGAACCCTTAGGTACCAGTCGAGATGATGGTAAACGACCAGATGTTATGTCTCTCATCATATACAGGGTGTTCCTTAAAGACATGCTAATATTTGAGGGGGTGATTCTTTGACTTATTTTAAGGAAAAAACTTTCTATAAACGTATGTCCTAAAAGTCCTAACTTTTGAGATACAGGGTGATAAAGTTTTGAAAAAAAAAACAGTTTTTTAATAATAACTGAGATAATATTGTAGACGTTTTTATAAAATTAGGTACATGTCTTCTATGCATCAAGGTGCATTTTTTAATACACAAACATTTTCATTTTCTCAACCAGTGGCGTCCGTACGGGTTTTGCATTGAATATTTTTGGAGAAAAAAATACTACGCCACTGCTTTCTCCAAAAAAAAAAAAAAAAACTTTTGAGATCCTCATTTATTTTTGAGCAAATTTGATCTCTTGAGTTTTCTTTGTCCGCCGCATGGTTTTCGCTTAAAAAATAAAAATTGTTTCATTTCGTTTTATTTTTTTAATTCTCATTCATTTTGGAACAAATCTGATCCCTTTATTTGCTTTAAGTCGATGCACAATCATTTCCACACCACATCAGATTTTTGAGGAATTGATCCTGAAGTAAAGCAGATTTTGTGGAACATGTTCTTCCTTACGGTTTTTCTGAAAGTCTTGCGAAGAAAATTGGATTGGATAATTTGGGAAACACTTGCTACATGAACAGCATTTTACAAGTGTTATTCATGATGAAGAATTTCAAGAACAAGATTTTAACGATGAACGAGAATGTTTCCTACTTATTCTCAAAACGCAAACACCTATCAATGCAGCTACAGTTTCGTAAGAATTTATCATCTTTTCCACCAACTGATTTCCTGAAGTCTTTGAAGTCCATAAGATATTCGTTAGAACAAAAAGAGGATTGTTCCGAATACTTGGGGTTCTTGTTGAATACTCTCCGTGAGTAGGAAAATAACAAAATCGATGCTCCTGGCCGCTCTGAATTGAATGATTCCGTACAATCTATCTCGTTTGTGGATCTTTTGCTGGAAAAATCCTCACTAGTTTATGTTGTAGTAATGTTCAAGAGTTAGCAAAAACGTATGTGACTTTCTAGAGCTTCAACTGGTATTTCCTGATATGACTGATAACCAGTCCGTGCAAAGCTTACTTTGTCATCATCTGGAAATAGAACTTCTAACTGGTGATGATCGGCTGTATTGCCGAATATACGCCAAACTGACTGACAATTATAGGATAATAAGTATAGCTGAGGCACCAGTCAATCTAATAATAACACTGATGCTCTTCAAACACGACTCGACCGGTGGAAGCACCAAACTCTTACGAAAGTTCGGAATAGATGAATACCTTAATCTAGCGGACCACTATTATAATCTTTATGCAGTCATTGTCCACTGTGGTTCTGGCGTTGAATGTGGTCATTATTACACATTGGCCAAAGGCAAAACGGACTGGTTTAAGTTTGATAATAGTTGTGTAACTGATAGTTGTGTAACTGAATGTTGTGACGATGTCTTGAATTTATTGGAGCGTCTGGAGACGCCCTACATTTTATTTTATGAGAGAGAGGACATTTGGCAGATCGGGATCTTCAGATGATGTAGTGCTGCAGGTTTTTCCAGGTTTTCCTGCAGCTAAAAAAGCACATGCGCCACTGGAATCAATCAAGTCGCCCCGGAGCGCCACATAATTTTTGTTGTTTTTTTTATATTTTGTATTACTTTCGTTTCATTTTTTATTTGTGTATTTTATATTAATATATGTTATATATAAGAAATATATAATTGTATAATCGCTTAAGCTCAATTTCTTCATTTTGTCCACTAAACGTTGATAAATGGCAAAACTGTAGGTTAGACAGAGAAAGTAGAGCAGCGGAATTTTTTTTTCGCAATATCTTAAAATTATGACCGCTTCTGTACCTAGCTATTTAAAAAAATGCCTGAGACAACGATTCTCCATTCATAATTGAGAATTGAGACACAAGTACCATTTTGACATACACCAGCACTCGTCGGCCTTTTTCAAGAAGTATTTTTCTTACGCAGCTCACTCGCTCTATAAATCAATTCCAAATCACATAAAAGAGAAATCGGTAGTGCTATACAAAAAGTACACGCTTGATATGCAGTAAGTACCAAATATATTGCCATTTTATTTTTTATGATTTTATTTTTGTTAGTTGTTATGCTCAATTCGATATTCCAATTTTGATAATGTAATAGTTATTTAAGTAACAAGGAATGTAAAGACGTGTTAACATTCGAGGTGAGCGAGTACGAGCCGAGGCAAAGCCGAGGCTTGTCGCTTGCCGAAAATGGTTAACATCAGTCGATACATTCCGTGTTACTTATTACGTTTTTCCCGCTGCTTGTTGACATTTCTCAAAATTTGCCTGGATTGAAGTTTGTTTTCTAACCGTTCCTTCATAATTATTCGTTCCGCTATTTCATTCTCGAATTCGACTCCAATGCGCGCACAACAAAAACATGTATGCGATAATTTTTTTCGCCAAATCGCAATTTTGGACGTCTGGCAATGTCAAACTGATCGTTCATTGAACGACATTAGAGTGAATTACAGCTGCTGAATATTTCCTCAATAATGGTGTATACGATCGCGGAAAGAGTTGAAATAATAACAATTTTTTTCAAGAATGATGAGTGCGGTAACCGTACAGCTAATTTGTTCAATGAAACGCATCCAGATAAACTTGTTGCCAGAAAATACGTTCTAGAATTAGTGCAAAAGTTTCGTCAAACTGGATCAGTAGCCAACAAGAAACGAGACCCAGAACGTGAATTTCCTGTGAGAAATGAACCTGTTGAAGTTGCACTTTTAGGACAAGTTCATGCAGACCCAACATTGAGCACAAGGAAATTGGCAAGTGTTACCAATGTTAGTAGAACCAGTATCCGCCGAATCCTGAAACATCATAAACTTCACCCCTACAAAATACATTTGGTACACCAATTGAATGAAGATGATTTTGATAGGCGACAGGAATTTTGTGAAATTATGACTACGAAAATAGATGCTGATGAGAATTTTCTTTTCAACATCTGCTTTTCTGATGAGTCTACATTCTTTTTGAATTCGACTGTGAATCGTCATAATTGTCGTTATTGGTCAGATGCCAATCCACATGTTTTTCACGAAGTCCATACTCAAACTCCCGAAAAACTCAATGTCTGGGCCGGTATTTTTGGGGACCGTTTGATTGGACCAGTATTTCTCGACGGTAACCTGACAGGAGAAACTTATTTGGAATTATTGAATGAATTTGTTTATCCACAATTAGTAGACATCATTGAAAATGACAATCGTTACCATGAAGACCACTTGAAATTTCAACAAGACGGGGCATCTCCACATTATGCACAGCCTGTTAGGGCGTTTTTGGATAGAATGTTTCCTGGAAGTTGGATTGGAAGAAGAGGCGCTATAGAGTGGCCAGCCAGATCTCCAGATTTAACCCCACTCGACTTTTTCCTGTGGGGTCACTTGAAAAACAAAATCTATGCAACCGAACCAGAATCTCTGGAAGAATTACGACGTAGAATTATTGAAGAATGCCGTCGAATAACGCCGGAAATGCTACGAAATGTGAGGTCTCATTTTGAGCAGAACTTGTACTATTGTATGGAAATGGCTGGTAGACAGTTTGAATATTTAATTCATTGACAATAATAATTATTGCGACAGTTGCTTTATCAGATATTGTTTTTATTGATTGAGTGAATAAAAAGTGATTTCCCAACTTCAAGTTCCTATATCTCGAAAACGAATCGATGAAATTCATTTATTTTTGTTGTTTGATATTAAGAAGGAAAATACCTTTCAAATGAGGTATCACTTGCCATATGTTGTCATTTAAAAATTTAGAGGTGGCAGTCACAGCTCCGAGGGATGGAATGTATTTCGAAAATGTGGTTGACGTGTCCGAGCGTTTTTATATAACTCGGTTCTGTCGACCTACAGAGACGCTGTTTCGTTTTCAATGGCCCACTCTGTATAATAGTCTAAGAGCCGAAGAGAGGTCGACCTTCACCCATCTGTTTAACGAATGGGACATACTTTTTATTAAGTTTCATAAACAGACGAATACGCCAAAACTGGGTTAACTATCAAAATGCTGTCCAGACTATACCGGGTGACCACGAGGTGAAGTACGCCCCCCAATTTTTCTACAATTTTGAAGATACATATTTCAAATTTGGTGTGTCGCTATGGTACTTGAATACGCATATTTTGACGCCTATACTGAAAATTCACCACTTCCGGTTAACCGGAAGTGACCAAAAACTTATTTTTTTCAAATGACACCCTGTGCATGTTTTTCCACTATCCGAAAGAGCACGCGATTTGTGATAACACTGTTCTTTAAAATTGAAAATCGGTTGAAAAATGACAGAGATACACTTGATTGTTCAGTCAAACAAAGTTGACCATGAAATTCAAACGTAAATCATCACAACTGACAAGTGACATCAGAAGTTACCAGAGGAAGATTCGAAGTGCGAAACAGTTGAAAACTGAGCTTCTCGTGTAATTGCCATGCAGCTCTCATATATTCCAACAATTATCAAAAACTTACCTAAAAGCGGAATGGCATCCATAAAGAAATGCTCACAACTGCCATTTCTTAAATGGTAACATGTGCTTTTCAATTTGTCATGATAAAAAATTATGAGTTATCAGTTTACTCGTGTAAACTGCCTGTTCCCCGTGGTGAACAGGCAAGCTAGGTTAGTTTACTCAGGTTAGATTTGTGTGTGAATCACGAGCGAAATACTAATTCACGCATTTTCTACTCGCAGGCTAGGTTAGCTTCAGGACAGTGCAAAATGCACCACGTTTGTGTGGATTGGCAAAATGCACCTGTGTTTGGTCACAACCAATCGGAGAGCCAGAATATCAGCCGCTGACTGAAACGTGGTACGTTCTACTTATATGCGCCCGGGAGAGGCGTGGCAAATGTCCCGCGGCCCGAGAAGACAGAGGGGAGCCCCCAGTCCTCTTGAAACAAAATGATTATAATTCAGAAACTCAAAGTGAGGCGCCAGACAGCTAAGCCTAAGTCAAAAAGGCGAATTTGTTTTAAAAAAATTGTATTGCTGAAAATTATAATGTTCCATTTATTTTTTTAAATGTCTGTAAAATAAAAAAACTTTTATAAAATTGCATTTTTGACCAGTTGCATCACAAACGAATGGTATAATTAGTAAAGGAAAGGAGGTAGGGGCCCAGCAGCATACTCTGCCCCAGGCCCAATGCTGGCTCTCTTCTGCTCTAAGCTCCCAATGAGCACACGTACGTTTTTCAAACGTGTTATAAACGTGGCATTGGTTGAATAAACTGTAGCAGACGCTCTCTCCCGAATCGATGCCATCGCTGCGCCACTCGATTTCGAAGCACTATCAGCAGCTCAGCAACAGGACCAAGAGTTGCAGGAACATCGCCAGAGGGATAACTCGGGCCTGACCCTGCGCCAAGTGACCATTCCAGGATCCAACGCTGCTATCTTCTGCGACGTCTCCACTCAGAAGGCACGGCCCTTCCTAACAGCCGCCTTCCGCAAACCAGCCTTCGACGCGATCCACGGCCTATCGCACCCAGGCGTCAAGGCGACGACGAAGCTGGTGAAACAACGCTACGTCTGGCCTTCCATCAATGCTGACTGCCGTTCCTGGGCCCGCGCCTGCATTCCCTGCCAGCAGGCCAAGGTCACACGACATGTCTCTACCCCGATTGGCAATTTTACAGCACCATCCAGACGATTCGAGCATGTCCACATCGACCTCATCATCATGCCATACTCCGAGGGATACAGGTATTGCCTCACCTGCGTCGATCGCTTCTCACGATGGCCAGAAGCAATACCCCTCCCGAACCAGGAAGCAGAGACCGTAGCCAGGGCATTCTACAGCAACTGGGTCGCGCGCTACGGCGTCCCTCTCCGCCTGACTACGGACCAAGGTAGACAATTCGAATCGCATTTGTTCCGTTGTTTAAACCGGCTGATGGGCACCGACCACCTCAGGACCACGGCCTACCACCCTGCAGCCAACGGTATGGTCGAACGCCTCCACCGTCAGTTGAAGGCTTCTGTGAAGTGCCTGCAATCCGATCGGTGGACCCATACACTCCCAACAGCTCTCCTGGGGATCCGTGCGGCCTGGAAGGAAGATCTGCAAGCCACCGCTGCTGAGATGATCTACGGCGAACCACTCCGTCTCCCAGGCGAATTTCTGGCATCTACCTCCACCAGACACATCGATGACTCCGCCGACTTTGTTCGTGAGCTGCGCCAGCATTTCCAGACACTCCGTCCAGTCAATGGCACCAGGCACGGCGGACGGAAAATCTTTGTCTTCAAAGATCTGGCTACCACCACCCACGTCTTCGTCAGACACGACGCAACCAGAGGACCGCTGCAGTCACCATACGATGGTCCCTACGAGGTTATTTCTCGAGCCGAGAAACACTTCACGCTCGCGATGCGCGGCAGAAATGTTCCAGTCTCCATCGATCGCCTTAAACCGGCCTACATCGTCGCCGAGAACATCGCCGCACCAGAGGGCACCACGGACGACGACGACGATTTCGTTCCTGTTGCTCCGGGAGAGAATCAAACTCCGGTGCAAGAGGATGCAATTCCACCACCTGCCCCACCAGCTCCACCAGCTCCAACAACGCCACCTGCCTATAAGACGCGCTCAGGTCGTCGCGTCCGATTCACTGAACCCTATCAAGCAGGCTTCAATTAAATGATTTCGCAATATTCATTCATTTTTTTTAGTCTTATATCGTTCATCACTGGCAAGGGGGTACTGTAGCGGCTTTACCAACAATAAGACTCAAATAATTTTTATTTCCAAAGAAAATAATCTTACTCCACATCTCTACATATTCTTATATTCTTAATTCTTTTTCCTTCTAAAGGGCCTTTGTCCGACTATAAATGTTTATAGAGTGAAATATTAAAAGCCTTCACCATAGTTGCAGAACTAGGGAATTCCATATTTAAATTTCTGGTAATAGGATTATCCTGGGTTTTACGACTAAGCTTTTATGGTGTCTAGGAACATCAAATTTCAAATAGGATTATAATTCCGTAAGCTGGGGAATTTGGACATTTGGGATTTTCCCGTGACGTAGACGGGGGTTTGCCTGCTACCTAGACGGAGATTTGAAGAGGATGGTGGGAAGATGAAGAAGGTTAGTTTTCACTTTTCGGTTCGCGAGGTTCTCCGTTTTTTCAGTCTCCTGACTCGCTGTTCTCGAGTCGAGATTTTTCTCCAAGTTTATCAAGCTGTACGTTTAACTGTTACGTATTATTGTTAGTGTCGTTAATAAATTGTTATTGTTATTTGTTAACTGCTGTGTCCGTTATTTGATCACAACAAACTCACCCGTTACACCGTCCCGACAAAACGTTTCTAGTTGAAAATTTTTACGGCAATAATTTGGTGTAATCTTCAACGTTGAAAGAATACGTTATAAAGATGTGTTTTCAACGTTACTTCCTCAACAAGTCGTTAAATATATGTTTAACAATCGTTATGTTAATCCAAAAATAATTTTTAATCAAATTTGCTTTATGCGATTCATTCATCAATGTTTCTGATACCTTCCTTAACCTTTTATGTTGTCAAAACAATGTTGTTTTATTGATTATCTTCGATATTAAAAAAACCTGATTGAAAACGCCAATAAAGCGATAATTAGTAAGCAATTGATTGAATATTACGTTGTTTCACGCGACATTTTTTCGTTGAAAAAACGTTTGGTTTTCAATTATTTCACAACGTTATTTCAACGCCCTTATCCTTGAACATAATCAAGACAGCAATACACAAGAGCTCATGTTGTTTCAACGAACTCAAAGTTTGTTCTACTTATTTTATCAATGCTGCTTTTTTGTTTCGCTTTTTTATGTTCTTGGCCACCTCCGTTAAAGAATATCTAATTTTGAGAACACTCGTGGTAAAACATCTTGTATTTGCGATTCCTTTCGGAATTCTTTAAAATTTTCCACACGAGTAATCTGATAATTATTCATTTTTCATCATGACGAAGTGAAAAGAACATGTTGTCATTTGAGAAATAGCACTTATGAGCATTTCTTCATAATAATAATAATAATAAATGGTCTTTATTCATCGAGATTAAAAATGAATGTATACCTATATGGGAATGAATAATGGTAATCTCATCGATGAACAGGCGAAGTTCAGCTTACACTGTTTTACAACTTAACCTTTAGGTAATATTAACGTATAGATAAATAATACAATTTGTAATGATAAAACATAATATTTAAATAAAAATAAAATCTCATGTCTGAAGTTATTCAGACAGTAGCAACAAGGTGAACAAAACCAGGTAGATATAACATGTCATCCGTATCCATTTAACTCAACAATCAGATCTCAGATAACCTTTCAACTTTTTCTTAAAGTTGGGAATGGTATAGGGCTTAAAATAATTTGGAAGAGAGTTGTAGTGCTTGATAGAATTGTAGAGAAGGCTACGTGTGAAGCCAGCGGTTGAATGTCTAGGTATGACGAAAGTATTTCTATTCCGTGTGCTCGAATTACTTTGAGATTCAAAGGTAGTAATCTCAAGTGAAGGTAGTCCGGCATTTTATTAATTAAAATCTTGTGTGTATTCACGAGAAGATGAAGTTTCCAAATTTTCTCCAGTCTCAACCAACCTGATTCCTCGAACTTGGTAGATATATGATCGTACTTTCGAATACCATATGAAAGTCTTATACAGTTGTTTTGAATTTTTTTTAGGCGTTTCACATCATCTCGTATTAAAGCAAATCCATAAATGATATCACAGTATGA
Source organism: Chrysolina haemoptera (assembly GCA_958298965.1). Lineage (NCBI taxonomy): Eukaryota > Metazoa > Arthropoda > Insecta > Coleoptera > Chrysomelidae > Chrysolina > Chrysolina haemoptera. Next base: position 17,651,657 of record OY282602.1, on the reverse strand, counting down.
GAGTTTTGATAGTATAAGGGTTTCACAGAGTTTCAGTTTTAGTTTGGAGGACATAATATCCCTACTTCGATACAGCTAACGTAAAATGTTATAGGAACTTTGACAGAGTGAGTTAACATGTTTGTGGAATCTGAGGTCAGAATCGAGCCACAAACCCAAGTTTTACACTCAGTAGCTATTGGTAGTATATCACGATCTAATATGATTTGGATGAGCACTTCCAATTCTAGCCGTTTGTGCTTGGGACCAAAGAGAATAGACTGACACTTCTTTGGATTGAGTCTGAAGTTATGTGCTGTCGATATATCAAATAAATTTTGAAGATCCCTATTAACTATATTTATGGATACTTGCCACTTGTTATGAGGAAAGGAGTAATATAATTGGGTGTCGTCGGCATATTGGTAGATAGTGCAGTGGTCTATTACCCGATAAAAATCACAAATATACAAAGAAAACAGAAGGGGTCCAAGAATGGAACCCTGTGGTACTCCGTAATCAACAGGTAAAGCCCTTGAATATTTTCCATCTAGACATACGATTTGTGTTCGATTTTTCAAATAATTTTTTATCACTTTGGAAGCTTCGTTGCTGAATCCTAAATGAGTTAATTTGGAACATAGTATATCGTGGTCTAGTGAATTAAAGGCTTTACTGTAGTCCAACAGTACCATGGGTACTATTCCGTTTTTAGGAAATTTTTGATGATTCTTGGATTATGTGGGAACTGCAATTACACGAGAAACTCAGTTTTCAACTGTATCGCACTTCGAAACTCCCCCTCATAACTTCTGATGACGTTTGTCAGTTGTGATGATTTAATCTTGAATTTCATGGCCAACTTTGTTTGACTGAACAATCAACTGTATCTCCGCCATTTTTCAACCGATTTTCAATTTTGTATCACAAATTATTGCGTGCTTTTTCGGATAATATAAAAATATGTACAGGGTGTCATTTGAAAAAAAAGGTTTTGGGTCACTCTCGGTTAAACAGGAAGTGGTGAATTTTGAGTAGAGGGGTCAAAATATGCGTATTCAAGTACTATAGCGACACACCAAATTTAAAATCTGTCTCTTCAAAACTATAGAAAAATTGGGGGGCGTATCTCACCTTGTGGTCACCCGGTATACAGTGAATTTCAAAAATTTGCACCAAATGGAAAACTCTTTTATTATTGCTTTTTCAGAAAATTTTATTCCTCATAAAAATTGGTGGATTTCGGGATACTCTTATTCAAGTTATCAAAATAGTTAATTTCCAAATGGTGTTCAGGGGGAACAAAAAATAGAATTTTGGTAAAGAGTAAACTGCCCTGGCTGTGATTCCAAATTTGAATATTGTTTTCAATTCCGAAAAACTTCTTTGAATGAACTTTTTGATGATATCAAAAATAAGAGGTTCTTTACACTTGATCAAAATTCCTATTTTTTGTTCTCACCTGTACACTGTTTGGGAAATATTGACCACTCATACGCAAGTATCCTGCAATGAGTGCAATGTACCAATTTTCATCAAGGATAACATTTTCATACACATGGATAATAAACAAATTTTCTATATGGTACACATTTTTGAAATTCACGGTATATAGTCTAGACCATATTTTGATATTTTATGAGACTTCATACAAAGTGTGTTTCATCCGTTAAACAGATGGGTGAAGGTCGACCTCTCTTCTACACTTATTTTCTTCTCTCTAACGTTTCATGGTAAATTACGCTAGCAAAGTACTTGCATTTTTTGTAAAGTTAGGAAATTTTAATGCTGAGATATTCGTAACCATATATCACAACATTAATGAATACTGAGAGGGTTGACATATAAGCTCCAATCCTCTGACGTAATGTGAATGAATATCACACACGTCATTTGGTTTATTTCCATTCGAACGGATTTTGTTTGGATACGTTCCAACTGAAGTGAAATTTTGTTTCATTCAAAGCATGACTTTTGATTAATTTGAATAAAATTAACTAATTCGATATTACATAATCCTACTGATTGAAAAGTGTTTGGCAGAAAGTTGTTACGTAATGGAGAAAGTTTGTTATATATTTAGCACTAGTGCGGTAAAGTATCTCATTACGAAACTCATATCAGTATCGTAATGTTTGATATTACATATTGGTGGTAGGTAAACGACTATTAATCTTTAATTTATCATCTAAGGACTAATGTAAAAATGGTCATTGCATTTAATAGCAAACAATTTGAAAACGGCCCGATTTCGTCCAATAAACACACGAATTGATAATCCTATTCTTGACCGAAATAACGAAACTCATTAGTTATTAAAAGTTTACTATATTTGAAGCTAAACAATTTGACGTGCTTAATATCGGCTCGGTGTATGTTTGGCTGAAGTTATTCGAACCATGAATGGGTTCATTGGGTAGAACCGACAGTGGTTCTTTTCATAAGATAAACTTCGTCTAAGTGCTGATGATATCGAAATTGTAACATGAAGCGGAATAAAATAAAGAAGAAAAAAACCCTGGGATTTGTTTGAGGAAGAGAGTCACATCAAGTCAGCAGAAAGCTAAGACATATAATTAACATAATGATTAATAGGCTGATTGACGAATGAGACCGAAAATTTTACTAGTGGAAAAACGTCCGTAAAACGCGAAAACGAAAAGTGGGACTCGGGCAGTTGGCGGCAGGCGGCCGAACGAAAAACTTCGGAAAAGGCCCTATTTGCGGAAATCGGTTTTATATACAAGATGTGATTTTTATCGTTATGTAGTTATTTTTTTTTCATTTATATTATATTTCGGTGCAAAACAAGTGTTTCGAATCAATCGGGCAGTGCAAATGTAGTGTTAATTAAAAGAAAGTGGTTCCGTGTTTGTTTTTAACCACTAATACTCTGAGTACGAGGGCTCAATTTGATTCGAGAGTACAATTCAGATATTCGCCTTCAGTTGCATTATTTTGTTTGAGTTGTGTTTCATTCTTTCCAGAAGAAAATCCAACCATCTTAGAGCTCTATTTAGATAATTGAATCTTTGTACTGTAGATTCATCAGTTAAGAAGTTGTGTTTGGTAACGTTCATCAGTAGAGACTTCTGGTGGTTTCTGTATTTTTGAATTTTGCGTTTTTTAAGTCATTTCCTATTTCGTTTCTATACAAGCACGTAGAGTCAGGCAGTTGAGTCAGTTTAAATTTTTTGTTATCGTTATCAATTGTTTTCCAAATCTCATTTTTATTTAATAAATATAATTTAAGGGAATACTTTACTGGGATTCTCGGTGCCAGGGCCATTGGCATTGACATCTATACTTCGAGATGGTGACATATGACGCTAATTATAGGAAAAGGGCTTGAAACGAATTTTACATGGGTGACATCCGTATGAAAATTATTAAAAACAGAAAAGAAGTAACATTGTATCATCTGTTATATGGTGCCAGCTCGGTTCGGATAATAACTTGATTTTTGTGACAGAAAAAGTGAAAGGATGTCAGATTTTTTTGTCGATAATTTTTTTTTTCGAAAAATTCTTAATTTTTTTCCTGGACTATTTTTCTCGTGAAAATTGAGTGGTTTCCTAATTCTAGAGCTGAATATAATAATATATGGTGAAAGATTAGCTGTAAAGCAAATGTTGTAGAAAATGCTTACGGTACTTGAACTATTTTGAGTTCTGGGTTGTTCTGGGTGAATAAGTTATTTTGAGTACGGTAGTGAGAGCGAATTCGAACCAGAATAATTGTTTGTGCGGTAAGGTCTTTTTTCGTACATTTTCCGTTGAAATCTGATTCTCTGAAATATACTTTCAGACATATATTCGGTCAGAAATAGCTTTGATCATATGTTTGAATTTTCAAAGTTTTCAAGTTTTCTTTAATCAAAGTGAAATCAACATTAATTATTTGGGTTTTCTTGACTACAGAATATTCAGTTTAAAGAAAATATGACTCGTCCTACGACTCTGGTGTAATAAGTAAGTGAAAAAGTCTAAGCCCAGTATTTTTCCACAGAATAATTGCACTACAGTTCAAAGATTGTTTTGAGTCAACAACTGAGATATAGGTAGTTGTGGAGATGATTTCGTAAATTGTTCAGAAACTTTGTAATGTGCGTCTCAATATTTTGGACGCTCACTTCTGACATTTTCAGATACTCACCGTTGTATTTTGTGTTTTGCATGCTGCTTGCAGTTCTTGAACAATTCTGACATGTTTCTCATATTCCCATGGGTTGTGAGTTCTTGGAAACTTGAAAGCGCAGCAATGATAAGGGTATGTGAGCCAGGCTTCTTTCAAAAACTGAAAAATAAATCACAATTTGTAATATGAAGAAGTATTGATCGGTGGAAGGCACATATGAAAAACGAATTAATATACTATATCAGTAAAAATGCTACCACATCTTTTATTCTTTGTGAAACTCACGTTGATAGGTAAGTATCAAGACAACCTATGTTCTATTCATCATTGAGAAATTACCTATTTATATAGAAAGTTGCAATATGAGCGTGTTTTTTGAACCAGGTGTGGGTATTGGAACACGAGCGTAGCGAATGGTCGTGTGCAAAAACTCTCCATTCTGCAATGTGTTGTTAGGAGTACAAACTAGCTTTGAGGCTATCAATACGAATCTAGTAAAAATTGAATAAAAATACGAATTTTTCAGATGCCGAAACAGGAGCGCTGCAATTCGAATCATTTTATACTATTCGAAAATTTACAATTTGGTGGATAATCTATGACCCGAAATCATCGGAGATGTATTGTTAGTAGTATAGCTCTGATTTCCCTTACTGAATCAATCGAGTGATATTTGTTGTCAAGACCGTGCCGGGGGGTATTGATAATTTTCGCGAGGAATTGTAGGTTTTGTATGTTTTCACTGGGGTCCAAAAATTTAGTGTTCAATTAATGTTTGTCATGAACCCAAACCCTTTTTGTGTGTGACTTGAATTTGTTTGTCAATGTTTGTCCATTCATACCCCTTGGAGAAGATACGTCCCTGGTGAGTGCCTATTGGACAGACTCAGTGATTTATTCATGCGAGCTGAGTTTTTGTGATTTGGTGTCGGGAAATTCCTTGAGATATTCTGTGAAGTGCCACTTAGTCTGCGACGACGTTGTTGAAGGTTTTCCACCGGAACACGCAAATCGAATAACCTCTGTCCCAGCCAAAAGGACAGCTTCTTCCAAGTCACCCTTCAACTACGTAAGCCTATTTTTAGGCCCATTTCTGGGTGTTACTGTGGGCTATGATCTCGCGAGCCTATTTCTACTTCAAGATGATAGTAGGTTGCGTGGACATCCTTTGAAATTGAGGCAAGAATCCTTTGGAACAATTGTACGTCAAAAATACTTCACAAACAGAATCTTCACGAATTGGAAAATTCTACCTACAGATGTCGTGACAGCCCGTACAAACAGTTTGAAGAACCGTTATGACTCTTTTGTACATTATTATTTCATCATTTTGCTTCCTTTCATCTTATATAAAATGGCATGTATAAGTGGGATCTGTCACACAACTCTAAAATTATTGCATATAGTCCAAAGAGGGTATGGGTTGCTGCTTCAGTGTAATAATTCTATATTTACTAAATTATTCATGATTTTCGGATCATCCGCAAACAACTCCGTGAAGTGCGACAAAACACATTTTAGGTACTCAAATACTCGCATATTATATTTGCATGAGAAGGTAGGAGTCTTCAGAAACGATTTGAACTTTTCCTTTTCCTTCTCCGATCATTTTCAGCAGAGTTATGACCAATCAAATATTCAGCTCCGCCAGAACTTTCAGCGGCGGGTAAACGTGAACCTGAAATTTGATGCCGGCGTTCAATCACGTTTTCTGAGAAAACGAGCGCATTTCATAAGAAATTACTGAGAATCATTTTTGTGGAGAATTGAATTGTCTTTCACCTTGTTTAGTTGTTTTTTTGATAAATCGTATACTTTCCAAGATTACAGCAAAAATGTATTTATATATTTTTAAACGAAAAAAAAAATTAAAAATATGTTCCACCCCTGGAATTTTGGTAAACAATTTTTTTTCGCGTTTATCATGGTTTCAATTACTAGCATAAAAAGTTTGGTCTCAAAACGTACTGGATTATATAAATTTTCAATGAAAAACTAGAGAAAATTTTTAAAAAATCAACTATCTGAATGAAAATGCGAATTTTCACTTTCAGAATTTTTCTTTTCAGTTAGAGTCTTTTCACAATATCTATCAGATATAGTTCAATGTCCAGCGTGGCTTCAGCCGGGGAAGTAGTTGTTTTCTGTTAGATATTACAAATAAATCACATTTTTCTACAACTGTCAAAAAAAATTCTACTTTTTTTGTGTGGTTTGTGTGCGTAAAGTATTACAATATTTCACTATCATCATAGGATTTCATTATTAAACAGAAAAGCGTAAAAAAGTGCACTTAACGGCTGTTGCTAGGCAACCGACTGTTTCATGCAACAACAGTGACAGATCCGAATAATAACCAAATCCTGTCATAAAGCCAGTTCTCATTTTCTTTGGCAACTAATAACCTATAAATATCTGATATGCAAATGTTTCATCAATAATATTCTTAGCATTCTTACTATTAAATAAGTATTATCAAAATTCCAAACTATCGAGGCGAATATATTCACAATAATAGCATGTACCTCTAATGAACTATTGGACCTAATCTACACTAGGTAATCCAAGGTAGCTATGGCTGTTTGGTCGTCAGAAACTAGTTGACAACAATAATTAATGAAATTTGTGAAATTGGGCATGTATCCAGATAACGAATACTTGATAACTATAAATTTAATTCAAGTAGAAATGAAAAGTGATGAAGATTGAACAGAGAAAATCGTGGATAGTGCAAATATGAGATTTCCTTGACGTAGTTCAAAGAAAGAAAAAGGTATTCGTTGCTTCACGAGGATTGTTTATTTATTTTGAATACAAATCTAAGGAAATGAAAAGTTACTTTGATGGACTAGTTATTCGAAAGTCAAGTTAACATTAATAATAATAATATTGACGTTGATGGATATGTTATTTTGATATTCGCTTCAAAATTTTCATTTTGCGGAATAGTGTGAAGAGAAAGGGATTTCGACTCTATCGAAATTATTCGTTTCATTTGTTTGAAACTCTCCGGCATACTCTTCGAACTTTGTTCGAATAACGAATCAATAAAAATATGCCAAATTCATTTCATATTTGCAAAAAAATATGAATTAGTTATTTTTTTTTACAGTTGTAGAAAAAATACTGTATGAAACTCGTGAGTGGTGTTTTTTTACTCGTAGGAGTGCGGCATACTCCGCCTACGGCGTCGTGCGTTAACATTTCCTACTCGTAAAAAAAAGTATCACTTTACTTACTTAATACAAAAATTACTATTTTCACTTTTCAATTTTCATGCAGAATGTGCCCCTTTTTTTAACATAAATCTTGAACGATGGAAAATAGCGACTATAGTTTGTCTTTCAGCCGCAGATGATTCCACAACAGATTTTATGATTATTCTATTCATAATTTCGAACAAAAACCTATTTCTCCTTTCATTTTCCCCACTTCACTACGATTATGACTCCTGCAGCTGACAACAATATATGTTTAACCGTGTGATATCTTTTGTTTGTGTTCATGACACCCTTCCAGCATTGATGTAACGTCAACCAATAAAAATGAAATGGAGTTCATTTATCGCTTCCCCATAGGAAAAGAGTGCTCGAAACCGTTTTTACCTACGGCACAGTTTGAATATATCTCGGAAACGGCTCAATCGATATGGGAGAAATTTTGTATGTAGACAGGGTTTTGTTTTTAAAATTCATCTATATAGACGTCTTATTTGGAAAAACCCGATTCTACTGATAATAATAATTTTTGGCTTCAACGATTTGGATCAAATTTTGTGTTTAGTATTGCTACTTAAGTTCATTTAAATAGGCACTTGTTATAAAAAAATGTGATTTTACTCATAATAATAATAATAACTCTGCCGTGTATGACGCTGCTCATGCTCTGTCGCAAACGGAGAGGAGGAATACCGCCCCTCTGGTTGGAAGGCATGAGAGGCGCATACACAAGATGGAAGCTAAGATCAAGTCGGCGAGACAACACGCGTCTCGTATCCAGTGTGTGGTGGACTACGTGGCAACCAATAGGCCTTTTACGGTCACAGTGCGGCGAATTGCCGCAAAACTGGGACGAGCTCACCACACACTGAATCAAGGCGTGCTGTTCACCATCAAGCAGCACTGTCTTGATAGGATACGAATACTGGTGGCTGCGAAAAAGTCACTAGTGAGGCGGGCGAGAAGCATCTCAGAAAACATGAAGATCCGCGATAAACCTTCTCGCTTATTCCAAGAGCCTCCACGTATTGTCGATAATCCGCCGGCCACTGATCGGGTGGAATCCTTCTGGAAGAACATCTATGAGTATCTGCAACCACTTAACGTAGACACTCCAGGCCTAGCGCAAGTTTTCTGCGGCTTCAACAGTCTGAGCTCAATAATCTGCTCAAAGCTCGAAGAACTTTGCTGCTCCAGGCCCTGATGGGTTAAACAACTATTGGTGGAAAAAATTCCCCAGTACCCACCACCATTTGGCAAGAGTTTTTAACTCTTGGCTAGATGGGGAGCAGCAGATTCCGGATTGGTTTTCGAGGGGCGAACCGTGCTTATCACCAAAAATGGAGATTTGTCTGATCCAAAGAATTACAGGCCGATAATATGCTTGAATTCGTGCTATAAGATGTTTACGCGCATTTTATACGTGCGAATACTCTTCGTAAGGAGAACCTACTCATCGACAGATGTATAACGCATGACTCCGTGCAGTATAAGCGGAACCTTTCGATGGCCTGGATCGATTACCGCAAGGCATTTGATACAACATCGCATGAGCTAATCATGCATTTGCTCAGATGCCTTGCGGTGCTCGATCAAATAGTGAGATGTATTGAACAACTCATGCCACTCTGGAGGACTCGCTTCACCATAAGATCTGGTCAAGTCAGAGTCCAAACAGAGCGGGTGATCTTCAGAAGGGGCGTATTTCAGGAAGACTCCCTCAGCCCTCTTCTCTTCTGCATCTCACTATTGCCATTGTCCGTTGCACTCAGGATAACCCGTGGATACAACTGCGGCACCCCCAACAACCGGAGGCATAAGGTCACTCATTTATTTTATATGGATAACCTCAGACTGTATTGCCTCTGAAGAAAGGGACCTACATCAGTCCTTAAGGGTGGTGCAAGAGTACACGCGTGCTATCGGAATGGAGTTTGGGATTAACAAATGTGAAACGGTTCATCTCAAAAGAGGACGATGCGAGGGATACGGAGAGGATGTCCAGCTCGTAGACGGAAGCATCCTACATCATCATCTTGATGTCGGAAATACGTATACCTACTTGGGAGTGGAGCAACGCCGCTCCCAAGAGGTAAACACAGTTGAAAACTCTCTCCGCGGCAAGTGTCAGCACAAACTCCGACAGATCTGGTCGTCAGAACTGTTGGGGAAGAACAAAGTTGCTGCAACTAATATGCTTGCCGTTCCGATCTTATTCTACTCCTTTGGAGTGGTGAAATGGACTCAAGAGGAGCTGCGACAACTCGATGTGAAAACTCGTAAGATGATGCATCTTAATAGGAGCTTGCATCCTAAATCGTCCGTTCCACGGTTATACTTCCCCAGATAACAGGGAGGCCGGTGACTTTTGAATTTGGAGTGTCTACATAACAGAATGGTGCTGGATGGAGCCTGTAAAGTCACTAGGAGTTCAGATCCCCTTCTCTGCATGGTCCACGAGCATGAAAAATCAGGGATTGGAGCATTTCTTTTCAAGGCAGCAATCCGAGCAGCTGATGAACTTGGTCTCGTATTCGACACTGAACGGGCAAACCCAAACTTTGTCACTGAGTTGGAACCCGTTCAGCAAAAAGCTCACATCAAATCTGCGGAAACTGAGGTCCTCCTGCAGCTGCACAAGGATAAGCCAATGCATGGGGTCTTCTTCAAGAACATCGAAGACCTTGGCTTATCCAAAAACCTGACCTTTGCTTTCCTCAGGTCAAGTGAGCTGAACTCGGAGACCGAGGGATTCATAATGGCTTGCCAGGATGGTGTCTTCAACACCCTGGTCTACCGTAGCCTCGCGTGATGGGTATAGAGATCCCCGACACTAGATGCAGAGCGTGTCGTGGGGCGCCTGAGACCCTTATGCATTTGCTGTCAGCATGTCCAGCATATGCGGTCTCAGCCTATATCCACAGGCATAACGCGGCTCTACGAGTGTTGTACTACCATCTACGACACTCGTACGATATAGACGAGACACCGGTGTTGCCTTATGCTCCGGAGGATATTGAGTCCGTTGTGGAGAATGAGAAGTGCCAAATATATTGGAACTACTCATTCCCAACCCTCAGGCAAATACAAGCCAATAAGCCTGATTTAGTCCTCCTCCACCATCAGAGTAAGACGATTTTCGTCATGGAGTTTTCGGCTCTTGGTGAAATGAACATCGCCCGAAAAGAGGAGGAGAAACGGACTAAATATCGAGACTCACTCTTTGAACTCTGCAGGCTCTACCCAAACCATTCTGTTAAAATGGTGGTTCTGATTATAGGGGTCCTTGGTGGAATAATGGACACACTTCTCTCGAACTTAAAAATCATACCGGCTTGCCGTAATATGGCAGAAATCTTAGCCGGACGAATGCAGAAGGCCGTCATCCTTGGTTCACTGCGTCTGCTCAGGGCACATGATTCTCGGACCCAGTAATCGCTTACCCCACGAACGTGGTGAGTGTTTATTTGGGCAAACGATCCAGCGCGCCCTCCGGATGTGTCGGAGCTCCGGAGACAGGGCCTTACTGGAATATCCTCTTAGGAAGGAAATAAAAAATAATAATAATGATAATATGAATTTTTGAATCTTGGAAACGGCTCTAATGAATTGAATCCAATTTTATATTTAGATTAAGTTTTGAGTTCATCTAAATAGGCGTCTTTTTTTTTTAAATCCGAATGATAATAATAATAAGAATTTTTGGATCTCGAAAAAGGCTTCAAGTTTTTGGATCAAATTTATTATTCAGATAAGGTATTGCTACTGACGTATATGTAAATAGGCGTCATTTCTGAAAAAAACGCCATTTTACTAATAATAATAATGATAATATGAATTTTTGGATCTCAGAAACGGATCTAATGATTTGGATAAAATTTTGTATTTTGATGAAGCTAGACCTATATCCTGTATGATTATAAGAGTTGTGAAAATATATATCCTCAATAGTTTTGTAAAATTGTTGGAAATTAAATTGTTTGAAAAATCTAAAAATGCAATAGAATGCGGAGTACTTATCCCATTTGGGAAACTCCTTCCCTTGGGGGGTTGCTTTTTTGGTCCCTATAAAAGTGCTACCCAAAGTTTCAGAGCTCAGTCATCATTCCAAGTCCATTTTTCCAATTTTTGAACATAGCCGGTCCTGCCAGTTTTTCGACTGCCCCTTTTTGCTTCCCCCCTGTAATGTGGCTCTGCTGAAATTCCATCCACCTCGATTTCAGCTATCTAAGGGCCAAATTGAAACTAATGAACTAAAAAATGAGAATATAAGAGAGGGGCTAATTTGTGACCTAAGTAAGACATTTTCGGGAAAAAAAGTTTCAATATTTTTTTTCCAGCCCCGGCCCCAACCAAATTTCCTTCCGCTTTGTCAGATGATAACTGATCACTTTCTCAGCAACATATTTCAACAGAAGGAATATAGAAGACGGCTGTTTATCAAAATCTCAGAGTAATAAAAGATAAAGAGATACCCTGCATATACCTACACAAATACCTGTTTTGAAGTGAACATGAACTATCCTTTTCTATATAATTTATAGGCGAGGGGGGTGACGGGTGGTGAAATGTTATGAACAGTTTGTTTACATTTGAAGTAAGAAGGGCCATTATACAAACTAAGAGTGACAACTTGATCCGAATGAAATCAGTGGGCATACACGAAACTACCCGAATGAATACGGACTAAACATGTATAAGGCCCTCGCTTGTAAACAAACAAAGTTATGTTGACTTCAAGACAAGGATGGAGAAGGCATCTCTATGATCTTTTATTACTTTGAGATCAAAATATTGTCTCTTGTTTCTCGGCTGGGCCCTATTCAAAATCAAAAATATTTTGGATTTGGTATCTTCGATGTAACTTCTTCCATTCCTGGGGCCCGATTCTCAAATGTCGACTACCCTATGTCGTATGCGACAAAATATTTTTATCACTTTTCTGGACCAAGCATTAAAAAGAGATAGAGATATTTTCTCGCATGCGACATAGGGTAGTAGACATTTGAGAATCGGGCCCCTGAGCTCATTGGCGCATTTTTTCACTGGCGGCTCCCTAACTATTAGAACACTTAGAGGAAAATAAAACAGACGGAGTTATGAAACAAGAGAACGGACGAGTGCCTCGCTTGGGTTTTGGCCTCTGCTCTTGACTTTTAATTGAGCCTGGAAAAATACTGTTTTTTAATTTGTTTTGTGTGTAACGGAATAGTCCCGATGGAAAGATGTGTTTTTTTATTAATAGATGGTACAGGGATCGCGGAAGCTTGAGTTTGGAGTGAGTTAGTAGATCGAGAATAAAACGATTTTTCAGTTTTATTGGTCACGGTAGTTAGGAATTCTTACAGCAAAAAACATTAGTTTTGTAAGTATTACCAAACATTTATTTGTAAATAACGCATACTAAATCTTTCCCCCTCGTGTAAAAATACTGAAATGATTGAACACAAAATTCTTTAAGGGTGAAAATAAGGGACGAGAATACTTTTTTTTCGTCATAATTTCATATAAGCACAAGTTGGGCTCAGTATTAATGTGTGCTATGAAGAAATTATGTAATATTATATACGAAGGCATCATTTCTTCATACTTCACAGAACTTTTTTCCAAAATTAAATTTATTGGAAAACTTCACAGTCACTTATGCAATTATCCAGGGTACCTTGTTATCTGGGTACCTGTGAGAATAGCGTTAGCCAGTGCGAACTTTTTTCATTTTTCTGAATTATTGAATCTTGTTGCCGACTGGGAATAATCCTTCATGATTCTCTGTTGCGTTAAAAATTGTGCTGCTCCTAAAGTGGCGTGAGGAGTTAGTAACACAGCCTACACAGAACACGTGACAGGTGGCTAATGACCATAGCAGTCGATGCCAAAACCCAAAAAAAAATAATATCATCTGATGAACACTGGTGTAGCAGAAACTGCTGCAGACCTGTCGAATTCAAGCAGGCAGCATATCATTTACTGGAAGTTATTTATGGGAATAAGTATTTTTTACCACCTTAAGTAAGGGCAATATTATGTGAAACCTTTGTTCTGCAAGTATTCAATTATGCTGATGTATTCATTGTATGGCCCCATGTTAACTCCAAAATTTAAATCCAAAAGGCTCAGAACTCGTGACCACCATTAATTTTTGGTGTCCGACAGAGAGGAGAGAAAGATAAAAAGAGAGAGGAAGAGAGGAAGAGAGAGAGAGAGAGAAAGAATATCTCACAAATTGAAGGCTGAAAACTACATGCTGTCACTTTATTTCTCAAAATAATCAACAGTGAAAACACAAGACCTTTTTTTTATTGGATACATTTCGTTTTTCAATGAAATTATTTTGCTAATCAATGATTTCGAGACAAAAACTGACATGAAAAATGTGCGAGACCGTATGGTCGAGCAATTTTGTCAAATGTCAGTTTCCCGAGTAAAATTAGTGATGAAAAAATTTTGAGTTGAAATAAAGACCCCACATACACCTGTCTAATGGGTTTATGGGTCTCGGTGAAATTTCTTGAAATTTTAGTACATTGTAGTATTCGATGACCTAATCAAAAGTGTCCATTGGCCCAACAAGATCCTATTACAATTTTTGGAGATATTGGGTGTTGAAATTGAAAGTGGACAATTTCTTTTAATTATTTTTTGCGCAATTCGAATATTAAATAATGTTTTTTTTTCTACAACTGTCGAAAAAAGTCCACTTTTTTTGTGTGGTTTGTGTGCGTAAAGTATTAAAATATTTCAACATACGATTTCATTATTAAACGAAAAAGCGTAAAAAAAAGTTCACTTTTTTTAATGGCTGTTGCTAGGCAACCGACAGTTTCCTGCAACAACAGTGACAGATCCGAATAATAACGAAATCCTATCATAAAGCCAGTTCTCATTATCTTTGGCAACTAATAACCTATAAATATCTGATATACAAATGTTTCACCAATAATATTCTTAGCATTATTACTATTAAATAAGTATTATCAAAATTCAAAACTATCGCGGCGAATATATTCAAAATAATAGCATATACCGCTAAGGAACTATTGGACCTAATCTACACTAGGTAATCCAAGGTAGCTATGGCTGTTTGGCCGTTAGAAACTAGTTGACAACAATAATTAATGAAATTTGTGAAATTGGGCATCTATCCAGATAACGAACTCTTGATAACTATAAATTTAATTCAAGTAGAAATGAAAAGTGATGAAGATTAAACGGAGAAAATCGTGTATAGTGCAAATATGAGATTTCCTTGACATAGTTCAAAGAAAGAAAAAGGTATTCGTTGCTTCACGAGGATTGTTTATTTATTTTGAATACAAATCTAAGAAAATGAAAAATTACTTCGATGGACTAGTTATTCAAAAGTCAAGTCAACATTAATAATGAAAGTATTGACCTCGATGAATATGTTATTTTAATATTCGCCTCAAATTTTCCATTTTGCGGGTTATTGTGAAGAGAAAGAGATTTCGACTCTATCGAAATTATTCGTTTCATTTGTTTGAAACTCAACTCTCCGGCATACTCTTAGAACTTTGTTCGAATAATGAATCAATCAAAATATGCCAAATTCATTCAATATTTGCAAAAAAATATGAATTGGCAATTTTTTTTACAGTTGTAGAAAAAATTAAACTCATGAGTAAAGTGTTTTTTTTTTTACTCATAGGCCTACGGCGTCGTGCGTCAACATTTCCTACTCGTAAAAAAAGTATCACTTTACTCACTTGAAACATAAATTACTATTCTGGTGGTCATCATTCATATTATCAAAAATGTAGTGTCTTGAATTTAAAGACCACGAAATAGATTTCTGTTTATTTATTTCAGACAACTGCAAAACATACAACCAACTCGACCGTACAAATAGAATTGCTTAGCGGTAGAGCCCCTCTCGAATGCGCAGAGACAGAGGTGATATTTTCTATACAATACAGATATCCTTCCCTTTAAAATAAATCAAAATGTCTTATACTCTAAACGATCTATAACCTTAATTTGTCTTTTAGGACGAACACCAGATAAAATTTCACTTACATCCGAAAATTCACCTTCACTGTTTATTCCACTGAGACTAGTTGAATCTACTACTGAATCATCATTACTATTAGCCTGAAAGTCTTCCTGGATCAAAGTTTCCTTGATACACATTTTTTTAATCTGATTAATCTGACGTTTCCAAACATTACCTAGCTCGACTATTTTCACCAAATACATACAGTGCCTCCCTTTTAATTTTTGAACCACCTGGTATATCGCAAAAAAATTTGAAAGGCTTAAATAGGAGATAAAAACCTACTTTTTTATGAGAAGATCATAGCTAAAAGTTTTGAAATGTCAGCTGAGCGCCATTTTCAATAGGTTTTTATCTCCCATGTAAGTCTTCCAAATTTCGTTGCATATACCAGGTGGTTCAAAAATTAGTAGGGGGGAACGGACTTTAGACGGGCACTGTATAGATTTGCCAATCCTTTTAAAAATGATACCCTCAATCCAAGAACCCCTATTCGGGATTCTATCTTGCACCGGTCCTTTATGATAACCAACCACAAAAATATCTCTCGAACTTCTTAGCATACTTCCGGTAGAGCCCCTTTCGCATGCGCAGAGACAGAGTTGATATTTTCAATACATTACAAAAAACAATATTCTGATTCTTAAATAACATCGGTTTTTCAACAAACGACTCTAAACAAATATAAACTTAATCGATAAACATCATTTATAAAGTATTTGGTTCTATTTTTCATATAGGAATATAATGAATAAACCTTCATCGAAGATAATTTACGACTTCCAAAGTAATGCTGGGTCATTAATTTTTTTTACTCGAATGGCTCAGTATTATTGAGTTAGTTTGTATACCAATATGAGCAAAATGAAATTCCGGAATATGGTTTTTTATTGAAATATAATAATATATAATAATATAGAACTTTATTCAACAAAAACGCTACAGTTTTGAAATGTGAAATATGAAAAAAGTTTGAAGAAAACGATAAGTACAGGTGTACTCGTTTCGTTATACACAAAAACTAATGAAAAAAATGGAGTAGCCTAAATACATTAATTCGCAATATAGAATATATGACAGACACAATAATACGAGAAATATATAAAAATTGTTTGAAACTTAAAATAAGGTAAATGTGCATGGAAAATAATGGCACAAAAAACATATCATCAATTCACAACATTGACATAATAATACAATATATAATAAACATATGTTAGATAAATAAATAAAATATATAATGTCTAAAATTTAAAATAAGATACGCATGTAAAAGTTATGGAATTAAAAGAACAGCACAATTTTCACAATTTGAAATTCATGGATATTTTGATATTGATATTGACTATAGATTTGATCGTTTCAGGAATCTTATTGTAGAGTTTGGGAGCAAAATATGTATAAGAGCGTTGAGCAACGACCCTAACCATTAGAGGTGTAATAAATTGATTTCGCTGTCGAGTATTGTACTGATGGGAAGGAAGCAATGCTGTGTGTTTGCTTGCGTGATATTTAATACTGGAGCATAAAAAATACAATTGTCTTATATCCAACATTTGTGTTTCGGTGTATAGATCATCAGAAGGATATCTATTATTCCTTGAAAATATCAATTTTAAAAAACGCCTTTGCATGACTTCGACAGCATGAATGTGAGTATTCAGAGCTCCACCCCATACTGCGATTCCATAGCGAATGTGACTTTCCACAAGAGAGTGATACAAAGTCTTTAAGTACTTTAGCGGCAGGATTTCTTTGAGTTTCCTAAATTTGAATAAAATAGTCCTCAGTTTATTTACAGTATATTTTATATGTAAATCCCATTTAAGATGAGTATCAATAATTATTCCCAAATATTTCACTTTATGCTCTTGTTGAATATGGAAGGGTGTATCAGTACTGATCGTTAGGTGTTCAAATGGAGGCATTCCAGCGGAATTACAGCAGAATGGAAGGTAATATGTTTTTTCAACATTAACAGTTAATAACTTTTTATCTAACCAACGTTTCACAAGAGGAAATTCCGCTTTAGCTTTAATTTTCAGTGAATTCCAGTCATCAGCTTTATAAAAGATGGCTGTGTCATCTGCGAACCCGATGATATTTCCTTCGTTATTCAATGAAAAAATTTCGTTAATATATATATATATATATATATATATATATATATATATATATTGAATAATGTTGGTCCCAGCACAGAACCTTGAGGTACGCCACAGTCGATCTCCATTTCACTACTCAATACGTCATCAATTCTTACTTTCTGGCTTCTTCCCGTCAGATAACTTTCGAATAATTTTAAGATATTACCCCGTATTCCAATATCCTCTAAAGACTGTAGGAGTAGGTGATGACTAACAGTATCAAAAGCTTTAGATAAGTCTATGAATATGCCCCCCATATCTTAAAACTTCGTCAGTTAAATTCTTCGATTTTCTGTTATTTTATTGAGTGGTGATATTTAAATGGATGTCTAAAATGCTATATTCTTTCTATGACTACTTTTTGAATTATCATGCACCAAAGTTACGATGTACTTGGCTTTTTAATCCAATACGATTGGGTTTTGAGACAAGAATCGATTGTAGCACCACCAAACTTGGTAAGCTACCAAAAAATAAATGAATAGATTTATGCTGTAATCGTGGAAAGTATATGATTAATCGGAAAAACAACTCGACAAAGTGAAAGACAATTCAATTCTCCACAAAAATAA
Organism: Chrysolina haemoptera; assembly: GCA_958298965.1. Taxonomy (NCBI): domain Eukaryota; kingdom Metazoa; phylum Arthropoda; class Insecta; order Coleoptera; family Chrysomelidae; genus Chrysolina; species Chrysolina haemoptera. The sequence continues at coordinate 17,633,593 of OY282602.1, read as the reverse complement.
TTCCTAGTAATTTTTTATGAAATGCACTGTTTTCTCAAAAAACGTCATAGAAAGCCGACATCAAATTTCAGGTTCGCACGCTTACCCGCCGATGGAAGTTCTGGCGGAGCCGAATATTTGATTGGTCATAACTCTGCTAAAAATTATCGCAGAAGGATAAGGAAAAGTTCTTATTATTTCTGAAGACTCCTACCTTATCATGCCAATATAATATGCGAGAATTTGAGTACCTAAAATGTCTTTTGTCGCATTTCTCGGAGATGTTTGCGGATGATCCGAAAATCATAAATAATTTAGTAATTATGGAATTATTATACTAAACCAGCAACTCATACCGTCTTTGGACTATATGCAACAATTTTAGAGTAGTGTGACAGGTCCCACTTATACATGACAAAAAAAGCTTTATTTGACTCCTTCCTCATTTTCATTCTCTTCAGTAAATGTTGATAATAATCTCTTATTCATATCCTGCATATACATTCAATAACACTTTTGTGAAGCGCAAATCTCAAGTTAGAAATCACATAAGTATTTAATTTTTTATGTAGGATGTGTATGAGCGATTATTTTCAACATTTACTGAAGAAATTGCCCGGATTATGGGTGAGTTTAAAACTGAGGCAGTTTTCTCTTTGGCATGTATAAGTGAGACTTGTCTCACTATCCTAAAATCTTTGCATATGGTCCAAAGAGGGTACTGATTCCTGCTTCAGTATAATTATTTCATATCAACTAAAATATCCATGACTTTCGTATCCTACGTAAATATTGTAGAAGGGTTATGGGAAGTGGGATAAAACACATTTTGGGTACTCAGATACTCACATATTATATTTGCACGAGGAAGTAGAAATCTTCAGGAACGATACACACTTTTTCTTTTCCTTCTACTAAAATTTTTAAAGTAATGACAAATATAATTTTCGGCCCTACCGGAAATTTCACTGGCGGGTTAACGCGATCCTGAAATTTGATATCGGCATTCAATCACGTTTTCTTAGAAAACGAGCGCATTTTGTGAGAAATTACCAGGTATATTTCTTGTAGAGAATTGAATTATCTTTCACCTTGTCGAAATTATTTCTTGATAAATCTTATAGTTTCCGAAACAACGGCAAAAAATTATAATTATTTTTAATAAAAAGTTTTTTGGGTTCCACCACTGATTTTTTGGTAATTTTTTTTCTAACAATATATGACGTCAAGAAGTCATGTGTCGAGTTTCAAAGTGCTACAATTCATTCTTCACTTGTTGCTTACATTTGTCTGTGGTTACTGTACTAATAGTTTATTTCAATATCAGAGCTGTCCAAAAACCATACCAATCACAAAGGTAATCGAGGACTATAACTCAAAGATTCGTAGTTAGATATTTCCATAGTAGCTTTTCTATAGTATTTACTTTTGTGTATGAACCATATGTCCGAGAAACTCGTATAAAGTTCTAAAAAAGATTTGGCGAACACATTTTTCAAAACTAATTATCAATAAAATGGGGTCTACTTACTTGGAAGTTGAATACGGATGGAAAAACTTTCAAAGTCTTCGTATTCTGGAGTTTCAGGGTGTCGATTTCTCTTAATCCCTCTATTGGCAAGTGAGTTATTGCTGTATTTGACAAGTCTCTGAGGAAAGAGAACTGTAATAGCTTTCGAAATATTCGATTTAATAGTTGTTACTTACAAGTAACGCAAACTTTCCAGTCCAAGGAAAGCTTTGTTGTGAAGATGTTGGAGCGCGAAGTTGCCTTTCAGACTCCTGAAAAATTTTAAAAGACAGTTTTTCAAATGATGGAGAATCAGTGATTAAAAGGGATTCATCGCAACAAAATGGAAATGAATATCATTGTGAATTTGATTGGAAGTGGGAGAATATTCACAAACATATTTTTTATGAACAAATCGAAATAGAAAACGAAAGTGAATACAAGAGTATCAGAAAACTTTGTGAAGGAACATCTCTTAGCAAAATAACCAAGAGCACTCTTCAGTTCCTATTCAATACAAGCAGCTAGCACCACGCATGCAACTTTCTAGTGAGTATTAATGGTTATTTAACGAACAAGTGCATTAATAAAGGCGATTAACAATCGAGATATTTTAACGCGTGAGCGGAGCGAGCGCCTTAATGTTTGAGATTGTTAATCGCCATTTTAATTCACGAGTTTGTTAGTTTGTTACAAAACTTTTCCGTCGACAGTAGTTTTCGAAAATAGAGATATCTCACTTTCAATGTTTATTTATTTAACGATACGATAAAAAACAATCCCTATTTCCTACTTATATCAACTCAAAGACAGTTTAATTTTCCTTCGTGCTAGTTTTATTTTATTTTTTCAAATTGAAATTAAAGAAAAAAAAAACTGCCGGGTGTGGGTTTGAACTATCGACCTCGTGTATCACGTCTCGGCTGTCTGCCCAACTTTACCTTTACGCCACGAGACTCATGTAATTTTATATGACAACTACTGGTGTATTGAAGATTATCTGAAATTTTATTTGGGAATTGACAAATAAATAATGACAGATAGTACTAACCAATCTAAAATGTATTAGAACAATGTATATTGGGTTGCATATAAGCAAATCGTTGATTAATAGAAAATCATTCATTAACAGGGATCATTAATCAACGATTTTGAGTGCGGTAAAAAACTTCATAAATGAACGGTCGACGGAAATAGTTATTTATGTATCGAAGGTGTAAAGTAGGCGTTTATGGCCTGCGGCGTGGATGGTCCGATGGCGTCAGCCGAGGGTAAAGTACACTTTACCGCCCGGTTAGTGTATAAAATAATTAAAATGAAACACTAATAAATATAGTTATAAAAATAATAAATGTACTACAAGCAAGTCATGTAATGGTGGGAAAGCGGGGTGTTTAGAAGACAAAATAAGAAGCCACACTTAGTTGAAAATACGCGAATTTGGTTTTTAGCTCGCAATTGACATAAATACCTAATCTGAGCGAGCTAGGTACAATATAACTTATCCAAAATTCAGAGATAGCAGCCATTGAGTAGCCATATTTGTCCATATTTGGAATCTACTGAGCATGCTTCGAGTTTGGCCAATGCTAACTAGAAAGTTGCACGCTTTATCATTCAATGCCTTTTCAGTAAACTTGAAGCAAAAACTCCATCAGCCAAAAAATTATCAGAAACGAACTCAAATATATATTTTTTTTGCTCACGCGTTAAAATATCTCGATTGTTAATCGCCCTTATTAATAGCCTTGTTCGTTAAATAACTATTTCACGCGTTAAAATATCTCGATTGTTAATCGACCTTATTAATACACTTGTTCGTGAAATAGTTATTTAACGAACAAGGGTATTAATAAGGGCGATTAACAATCGAGATATTTTAACGCGTGAGCGGAGCGAGCGCGTTAATGTTTGAGATTGTTAATCGCCATTTTAATTCACGAGTTTGTTACAAAACTTTTTCGTCGAATGCAGTTTTCAAAAATAGATATATCTTACTTTCAATGTTTACTTATTCAACGATATGATAAAAACAATCACTATTTCCTTTTTATATCAACTCAACGATAGTTTAATTTTCCTTCGGGGTAGTTTTTATTTTATTTTTTCAAACAAATTTTTTCAAACAAAAAAAAACAAAAGAAATTTGCCCTCGTGTGGGTTTGAACTATCGACCTAAGTATCAGCTGTCCGACTAAATAAATAAATAAATAAATAGAGGTTTATTTTACAGAGTTGGTCAATACATAGCACAAATGAATTTACCATTACGCCACCAGACTTCTTTGATTTTATGTGACAACTACTGGTATATTGAAGAGTCTCTGAAATTTTATTTCATAATTGACAAATAAATAATGACAGATAGTACTAACCAATATAAAATGTATTAGAGCAATGTATGTTGGGTTGCATATAAGCAAATCGTTGATTAATAGAAAATCATTCATTAACAGGGATCATTAATCAACGATTTTGAGTGCGGTAAAAAACTTCATAAATGAACGGTCGACGGAAATAGTTATTTATGTATCGAAGGTGTAAAGTAGGCGTTTATGGCCTGCGGCGTGGATGGTCCGATGGCGTCAGCCGAGGGTAAAGTACACTTTACCGCCCGGTTAGTGTATAAAATAATTAAAATGAAACACTAATAAATATAGTTATAAAAATAATAAATGTACTACAAGCAAGTCATGTAATGGTGGGAAAGCGGGGTGTTTAGAAGACAAAATAAGAAGCCACACTTAGTTGAAAATACGCGAATTTGGTTTTTAGCTCGCAATTGACATAAATACCTAATCTGAGCGAGCTAGGTACTAGCTTGCGAGTCGAAAATGCGTGAACTAGTTTTTCGCTCGCAATTTACACACAAACATAACCTGAACAAGCTAACCTACCTTAACAAAAAGCTGCAGACCATATCCGACTAACTTTGTAGACCTGCATCTAGCGACATGTTGACATGTACAATAAAAAAAATGTATGCCATCAATACAGGCATTCTGTTGATGATGAATAGCACACATTTCCAGTCGCCACTAGTGCTACTAAAAGCACTAAGAATTTTTTTTTAGTGCTTCCCTAACTACGATACGAAACTACATAGGGTGATTCGTTGGGTCGTTTTAAGAAAAAGGGTCCTGGGAACATATGTCCGGAGTTGTTTCGTTTCTGAGATACAGGGCGTTGAAGTTTAAAAAAAACTTCAACTTTCTGTTTCTCAGAAACGAAGCACCTCCGGACATATGTTAATAGGACCTTTTTTTCTCAAAACGACCTAACGAACCATCCCCTGTAGTTTCGTACCTTAGTTAGGAAACATGAGGAAAGCACTAAAAAAATTTCTTAGTGCTTGTAGTAGCACTGGTGGCGATTGGAAATATGTGCTATTCATCATCTTTCACATCAACAAAATGCCTGTATCATTGGTAGACATTTGTTTATTGCACATGTCAAAATGTCACTATATAGCGGCCGGTCTACTACCTAAACATAATAACAATACAAAATTGTTACAATATAACTTTTTATCCAAAATTCATGGATAGCAGCCATTGAGTTGTTTGGCCAATGCTCACTAGAAAATTGCACGCGTGGAGCTAGCCGCTTTATCATTCAATGCCTTTTCAGTAAACTTGAAGCAAAAACTCCATCAGCCAAAAAATTATCAGAAACGAACTCAAATATATTTTTTTCTATGCTCACGCGTTAAAATATCTCGATTGTTAATCGACCTTATTAATACACTTGTTCGTTAAATAACTATTAATCAGTACATCGAAGTCTGCAAAATTTCTCGGAACCATATTTGACTGTAATCTATCTTGGGAGGTACAAATCAACAGTATCTGTAAGAAAATTAACCAGTGTTTCTACCTATTGACTGTTTTGAAATCTATGCTAGATAGGGATACTTTATTGAATGTTTATTATTCATATGCTTACTCTGCGACTTCCTATAGTATCATAGTATGGGGGCAAGGACGTGATATTCAAAAGGTGTTTGTATTACAAAAAAGAATATTACGATTTATTTTTGACCTACCTTTTCAAACCTCATGTCGTGATGTATACAAAAATCAAAAAATTCTTACTGTAATTATTGAGCCATATATACCGAAACCGAAATTAAACTGTCAAAAAATTCTGACACAAGGCATAAAAACGACTTGTTGCAAAAAAAGCGAACCACAGTTTTCACAAAAAATTACCTCTGATGACTGGAGTGTCTTACTTTAACAGGCTTCCTGATAGTATAAAAAATAGTAATACGTACGGAATTTTCAAAGGTAGGTTAAAGAAAATCTTAATACATCACTGTTTTTATAGCTTATAGGAATTTGATAACTTCCTTTCTAGCAGAGTTAACTGAGTTCATAGTCTTTATTGTGCCTTATATTTTTATATGTATATCAAGATGTGTTATATATTTGTTTTTGTGTCATTAAGTGATATTAGTGTTCCATCCTCATTAATGTAGTATGTCCATGTATGTATGTGTGTCATGTGTGTGTATGTATATATGTATATATATATATATATATATATACAGTGTGACCCATTTAAGATGGAAGCACCCTTCTAAAACTTACATTTTTCAACCGATTGAAATAATTTTTTTTTTGTTAGGTAGACATTCAAAAAGTCCACCAGGACACCAAATTTCATGAATAAATCCTCATTTCCAGGGCCAACTTATCTTATTTTTCGAGGTAAAAAATCTAAAAAAATTACCAACGATTTTTTTATAAAAAATCTGACTACACCACTGGATTCGCAACATTTTCAAATGGTTCATATAAAAATTACGTTGAAATACGGCAATCAATAAAAAAGTTATAAGACAATGATATCTGAAATATATGCCGTTTAATCAACCCACCAATTCAATTTCAGAACTTTTATCGAAATTCGGAATACACTACTGTATTCAGGAGGTCTCAATATATCACTGGTCAAAATTTCATCGAGATCTGTTCATAAATAAAAGAATCATAAGATAATAAAATTTGAGAAAAATTTAAATGGAATTTCACGAAAATGTCATTTTATCGCATAATTTTTATTTATCAACAAATTTCAATGAAATTATAGTCAGTGGTATTTCGAGACTCCCTTAATCCGGTTGTGTAATCAAAGTTTTGATAAAAGTTCTGAAATTGAATTGGTGGGTTGATTAAACGGCATATTTTTCAAATTTTATTCCATTATAACTTTTTTATTGATTGACGCATTTCAACGTAATTTACATATGAACCATTTGAAAATGTCACGAATCCAGTGATGTAGTCAGATTTTTTATAAAAAAATCGCTAGTAATTTTTTTATATTTTTTACCTCGAAAATAAGATAAGTTGGCCCTGGAAATGGAGATTTATTCATGAAATTTGGTGTCCTGGTGGACTTTTTGAATGTCTACCTAACGAAAAAAAAAAAAAATCCAATCGGTTGAAAAATGTAAGTTTTAGAAGGGTGCTTCCATCTTAAATGGGTCACACTGTATATATGTTTATACCGAGTGACTCATTTGAAAGCGGGCCACCTCTCTAAAACTGTTATCTATTATCCGATTCAGAAGTTTTCTTTGTCAATAGATAGAGCATCAATAGTTCTAGTTGAATGCCATGAATTAGAAATTAAAATTAAAATTTCAAGGCTTACTTCGAATTTTTCCAACATACCAACGAAACATTTTTTTTGGAGGAACATTAAAAGTGAGTTTCTGATAGAAAGTCAAAAATCATCTTGCGTGACCCTTTTATCGACACTTATGTCGATATCTAGAACACAACATGTTTTAGATGTACCTAATA